>JAPFBL010000770.1:0-127426 GCA_026182355.1 Hermatobates lingyangjiaoensis
AAGTCGTTATCAGCCTTTGGAGCGATTCACTTCTTTTCCTGAAGACGAGGACATCGAAATATAGTAGTGAGTTCAGTAGTTTCCTTTCTATGTGTTCTTTTTTAAATTCTAGTTTATTCAGTTCGAAGAATCGTTTCTTCTAATTATATATATATCACTTAAAATTCGAAAAAACGATCCAAACTGGACGCAAATCACTTCAAAAACGAAGGAAAGCGACACAAGAGAAAGAGATACACTTACAAACTCAAATTTTTGGATGATCTGTCTTCAGGAGAAAAGAGAATTTGTGACCAAGCACACCGGAAACACAACGGCAGGAAACCCGTTAGATTTTTATTTTTATAGCATTCTGTTATGCTTTTTTTTTTCTTTTTTATCTGCCAGGAAAATCAATTATTTTGTTTGATTATTTATTATCAAGTTTGTTATATTCTCATTTAGCAGAGTAAATATTATAAATAGAGTAAATTCGTTTATTATATTGATGTTGCAGCGGCATGGGCGTTGTTAGGAGTAGTACTTGAAGTTTGTTGTCGATGTGCAGAGGACAGAGGGAGGTTGACTGTGAATACACGCATGGCTGATTGACGGCTGTGATGTAGTGTTATCAGAGGGCGAGGAGGAGACAGCCGTCGTGTTCCCTTGATTCCGCCTAATACCGCTTAGCCAAGCCAAACCAGATGATTCCCCTCCCTCATCCATCCCGATTGCCTTTCAGATTGAACAGACTCGATTCCAATTTATGTCTGACCGCATATCCCTCAGCCTTTGGCTTCATTACTCAATCTCAGACTTGGCTAGCAATGATGCTTCAATTATGGAATCCAACAGGAAATGGAATCTTCTTTGATCAAGGCATGTGTATTGAAACATTACAGTCTCTTAGCAGTGCAAGAGCTTCATGGTTGCTTTTCATCCTACCGTAGCAATATTTACAAATATCCGTAGATTTTATGATTCTTAAACCTCTGCAGTTTTGTTTCATAAAGTTTCCATTTTTCAGCCGCTGCGAAAACACCATCTTGTTAAGTACTCCTAGAGGACCAGGTTAGCTGGTAGTCCGTTTCGAACCCCACCTGGCACTCGATTTATTCACGCAGAAGGTGAATAAATCTGAGTACGTCGTCCCTCGGAGAAGACATTGAGTCGTTGTTCCCGAGCCTGTACGATATCAGTTACTCGTTAAAGATCCCTACTCAAAATGCACTCGAGTTAAGCAAAATGTAGGACTCACAATGTAGAACCTGTAGAATCACCGATCAAACAAAAAGCCGGTTAATCTCTCGCTAGAGAATCGCTTTAAATATAATAAAAAAAAGTACTCCTTTGAAGCCACAACCAAGTTCAGATGTCAGCATTTCTATGTATAGAACACTCAAGTTTTTTGTTTACCAACATGCGCACTTATAAGGCTTCACCTATTTAGTGCTATTCTAGGGATAGAAATTATGGCTCATTTATTTTCTGGCACTCTTTCTAGCAATGGGTGAGTTATATTACCTGTTGATTCTATATTGGGAGTCATATTTTGCCTGACTCAAGTGTATTAGAGTAGTGTACAGGCTAGGGACCAACGGCTAAAGGTCCTTTCCGAGAGACGAAGTGCTCAAAGGGATGACAAAGCATACTATTACTATAATATTAGAAGGCATACTATTTCTCCCGGTATTATAAAACATACTATTACTCCCACTGTTAGAAGGTCTACTATCGATCCTGATACAATAAAACATACTATTGCTCTCGATATTAGATATCATACTATCTCTCCCAAAGTTAGAGAGTGGACGAAATAACTGCATTGCTTAGTGCATACTAATCTTTATTTCGCTAACACTTCTATTTGCGCTCTCTATTCCTCTTCCTCAATTGTTCTCTCACTATCTCACCCTCTCTTAGTTAGACCCTGTTTGTCCATCTCCTCTTGTAACTGTTTTCTTTACCACTCCCTTGACTGTCTGCACATAAAGAATAAATTCCACAAAAATCCCGAAGCGTTTCCGCATGTCACACGTACACATGTTCGTTGCTATTAATGCTCAGATATAACAATTATATTACGCGTTTGTGATTACAAGGAATGCTCGAGATCCCTCCTTCTAAATTATTTACCATCACTGATCTAGAAAACTGTGAGAGCAGCAAATTGGATAAACGTTTTCGCGCAAGGGTGTGACATCCCCCACCCCACCGTGACCAATCAGAACTGCCCCTTCTCTTCATCACCACTGCCATTCAGCAACCCCTTGCTTTTGACTTTCTAATCGCCTCTAAAAGGGCCAACTAACACAGAAATCACATTCAAAAGCAGAGAAAATCAACCTCCATTGCATTCCATTTCATTGGCAACCAATCTTATTCTGAATTATAAAGTTTATTTCTTTATTGTTTCATTGACACTACAAAAAATTGGCATTCTAGAATGAGCCTAGACTTCAATTAGTTGTTTTTTCAACTTTCGTTAAGAAGTTTAATAATGTTACTACAATGTAATTTTTCAAGTTAAGTTTCATCATTGTTCAGGTTTATATCTATTGTTTGATACCTAGCATCAGACAAGTACCTAAGGGAAAAAAAAATCATTGAACAACTAACATTTTACAATAATTGTAAATATTCTTTTTGATAAGACGATTCGCTTTTCATTTTCAAGTAATTCTTTACCGTACTATATTTATGACTAACTCTTGTATTAAGCTGTGTTTGGTTTGGCTAGGATTGTGTTTCTCTATTACTTGCAATCACATATCAATCCAGTTTTACAAACGAAATATTTCTTTGATCAATTTTAAGTAGAATAGTTGGTAGTTTTAGTAAATAAAGACTGTTGGTTGCTGTCGTTTTCGTCTATATGGAATGTTCCCCCTTAAGTTTCTAAAGAAATCTCTTTTTCTTGTTATTCTCAAACTACTACAAACGTATTTTAGTAGACTAATTTCTTTCTGCTCACAGTTTTACTTTAAACATCCATTTTTTTCGTAACAGAAATAAGAAAGATAATTTTAAATGACTCTGTGTGTGTGTGTGTGTGTGTGTGTGTGTGTGCACGTGTGTGTGTGTGTGTGTGCCTGTGTGTGTACATGCGTACAACAGATTGAGACTGTTCTGCATTACTTAATCTTTGTATCACGGATTACCACGGAGGCTAGAGTTCACTAATGTCCTGCACAACAGTACCATCGTATTATACACCAACCAATAGAGTTCAAGCCACTTTGGCACTACTATTTAGCAACAAAATGTCTTTGTATCACCTATACATATTAAGACGTTGAAACCTACAGTGTTCACTACTCTTCTCTGTTATCTTTCATAACGGAGAGGTGCAGCACTTCTTTGTATTACTACTACTACTGTTACTACATTTCAAAGCACAACCTTCGTATCAGGTATCACCACTTTTTAAGTTTAAACTCACAGTACTCTGCACGACAGTACTAATCACGTTTCTCCACCAAGGAGTCGTGACCTACAGTTGAACACCTCATATAAGTTCCACCATGATAGGTTAGGTTGCAGTGGCAGTCCCACAGGGTAACACACTTAGGCCGAGTATTGGCCCTTTGTAATAAACACAATGAAGATTAATTCTACAGTAGGAGTCCTAAATTTTGCATAACTCAAGTGTATTTAGAGTAGGGAGCTTTAACGAGAATCTGACATCATACAGGCTCGGGACCGACGGCTAAACGTCCTTCTCCGAGGGACGACGTGCTCAGATTTATTCACCTCGAGAGCCAGGTGGGCATCGAACCCCGGTCCTATCAGTTCAGAGGCGAGCACGTAACCACTGAGCTTGCCTGGCCCCTATTCCATCATGATAAAACATAAATGACCTTTAGGCATGACTCAATCACACAGTTACACTTTATGTTTTAATTTTATTATTACTTCTCAACCCTAAAAACATAAATATGACTCACTTAAATAATACAATATACCTGACATGTTTTATTACCTTTTGTAATGATGCCTAATAACGCTCTTTGCCTACTGTGGTTTTGTTTAAGAAGATAAAAAGATTTCCAAATAAGTTTTGTGAATAAGAAAAACACATTGAGTGACATGTTTAAAAGAAGTGACTCGAGCTCAGCCAAATCAAAAATATTACCGTTTAAACACTATTTACGATGAGAGAAAGTTATCCATGATAGCAGACTATGAACTTCTTCATGTGCAGGCATTTTGAAATTATATTCCCTGCAATTCTTCCTTCAAAATAATACCATCCTTTAAAAAGGGAGATAGTTAATTTCATCCAAACAGTACATCTGTCATCATTTAATTTTATATTTTTATGGAACTAGGATACAGTAATTGACGTTACTACATGTGACATATAAATATATATCATTTATCAAACAGCTGTATTTGTCAGAGGTAAACTCAAACTCTGATCAACAGCAATTGTTTTGATAGAAAGACTTTAGCCCAATGTTTTCATTTCTAAGGGTTTTTTCGATATGATTTCTATTTCGCGTAATTACAGTTATCTTTATATATATTATATATATCAATGTCCAAACCACAATAAGATATGTGACAAAAAACTCAGATCTTTTACCGTAACAAGCGATCTTGTCAGAGTCAAATCAGAAGATATATATGTGTATATATATATATATACAAAACTAAAGTTTATCAACAGAAAAACTGAGTATTACATTACAAATTATTTTGAAAGAAAAATAGTCTGTCGATTTCAACAACAACTGTAGTTTTGTTTCTATTCCACGGTCGATACTTTTATAAATATTTGTATATATATATATCACTCAAAATTCGAAAAATACGATCCGAACTGGACGCAAATCAGCTCAAAAACGAAGAAAAGCAGCACAAAGAGAAAGAGACACACTTACAAACTCAAATTTTCGGATTATCCGTCTTCGTACGCTGCAACATAAACAGATTTCCAAGCCCTGAAGATGACATAAATATATGTCAAAACGTTGGCAACAGGACTAGTTTAAAATTATTGGACCTTCACCCTCAAAAAATTACATCTATATATATATATATATATATATATATATATATATGAAGTCCAAACCACAAGGAAAAAGAAAAAGAAATAAATAAATGATCTGAGCATGACGGTTAATCCAAAAATTAGAAACTGTATGTGTGTATTTCTGTTTACTTTTATTATTGAAAAACATAACAGTAATAACAGTGTGTATGTGTGTGTGTGTGTGTGTGTGTGTGTTGTGTTGTGTTGTGTTACAAGATTTTGCTGTTATTTAATACAAAAACATTTGTGTTTCTGTAGAAATCATGAAAGAAATATGTCTTCTCCTTTGTTAAATAATTGCTTATGAAACATGGGAATACATTGAATTTGGATATTTGAAAAGAATAACAAAAAAAATCTCTTAAACAAAATTATATCCTGAAGAAATAACTTGAAAAATCTTTATCCTATATTAACTATTGCTTATTGGACATAACATTAATTGAATAATGATTCCTGCTTCAGTAAGATTACTGGGATATTTTGTGTTGTTGTTTGCATAACCTGAAAAACCAGATTCGCACAGCTAAGTAGTTTTAAATCACAAAGCAGAAGGATGGCCATTTTAAACAGTTTTTTTTTTGGGGGCCACTCATTAATTCGATTTCAACAAAATAACCGACTTTGGAAACATCAACAAAACTTGAAAAGTTTGATTCGAATTTTGTTTTCCAAATGAAATTAAAGCTTTAGATATAGGTTTTTTGACAAGCTGGTTAATTGAGCTCCATTGAGGTTTAATTTCTTAGAAGGAATTCATTATTATTCATGCATAATGAATTATTAAATGACTGATAATCTTGAGTATTCTTTGATTTCTTTTCATTGACCTCAAGGGCGTAGTTTGAATGGAACTGTTACAGATCCTTTAAGATGTTTATTTCATATAGGAATTATATGTAGTCTTGTTTTGATCGTATTCTTTGAATATGATAGAAGTGTTCAAATCGTTAGATAACACTTATTGCATTGAGGTAAAAGGTGATACTAAGCAAAACTAAACTAAAACTTTGAAATAAGTTAAGCTCTCTAGTGAACTAACCAACCGTCTTCTCTCCACCATTGTAGAATTGAGTAGGTGACCCCCTACAAGGTCCTCAGTTTAAGGACTACCTAGTGCCCATATGGGCTCGGTCGTCCCCCTCCGAAGAGGGAAGTACCCATTCCCCCGGGTCAGGGCTCATTAAGAATGAGTACCAGTATAGGAGCATTTGCCAATAAATGCTCCCACCCTCTGTCCACCATTGTAGAATTGAGTACTTGGTGTGTGTGCAGTGAAAGGTCTCTCAATAAAGACTCGTTTAGCCTAGAAGCCTGTTCAATGAGCACACCTTTAAAGCCAAGTGACACACAATCAACGCCAGTTTATCAAGTGATAAACAAATTTGTATCTGAAATGACACAAAAAAAAAGAATCAATCAAAAAAGCTGCTCAAAAAGACAAATAGTAAAGACTGTACGATTTCAAGCTCTGATTCTAGATGTCTCCACGAAATAAACACGAAATTATAAAAAATTAGATACCAAAATACACATGGTAATTTAGGTCGTTTATCAGTTGAAAGTGTTCAAATTAAGAACTGGTTACAACTTCATCTTTAAGATGGAGTATATTGAAGCTAAAGTCTAAATGAAAGGTTTGTGGGGAAATATTCGTTAGGAATGTACAATGAAAGGTAATAATAAATAATGGGAGGCTCTGTAACGATTTAGAGTGATTCACTAAATATATATTTATGTTTACAGAAATGAAAACTTAAATTGTTATTAATGTTCAGATTAGAAATCGCCTCATGAGAAATCATAAGGACCCTGTAATTGTACTTTAATGAGTTACGTCAATTGAGTTTCGAAAGTGGAACAAACTTTCTGTACACAAAGATTAAATGTTCTCATTTAACATTTCTATTAACTGATAATTTAAGGTTTCAATTCTTCTACAGTAAATAATCAAATGGTTTTTAATAGGAAAAACAAATATTTTTTGAACTCGTTACAAAAGAAAAATATAAACTGATGGTTCTTTTTGATCAGATTTCAAAACTAAAATTTCTGGAAGTGTTACTTTTTGAAATGACCTTCTGTTTCCGATGTCAAATTTCGATTTCTTGTTTTATTCAAGCTATTACTTTGTGATTTGAGCTCAAGAAGATGGTTTGTCTCTCACTTGACAAACATGTTCTTTATGTGTTGAATGGCTGTTGTGTTGAATGGCTGTTATGTTTTAGCTGCTGTGTTGAATGACTGTTATGTTTTGGCTGTTGTGTTGAATGGCCGTTATGTTTTAGCTGTTGTGTTGAATGACTGCTATGTTTTGCCTGTTGTGTTGAATGACTGTTATGTTTTGGCTGATGTGTTGAATGGCTGTTATGTTTTGGCTGCTGTGTTGAATGGCTCTTATGTTCTGGCTGTTGTGTTGAATGGCTGTTATGTTTTGGCTGTTGTGTTCAATGGCTGTTATGTTTTGGCTGTTGTGTTGAATGGCTGTTATGTTTTGGCTGCTGTGTTGAATGGCTGTTATGTTTTGGCTGTTGTGTTGAATGGCCGTTATGTTTTAGCTGCTGTGTTGAATGACTGCTATGTTTTGCTTGTTGTGTTGAATGACTGTTATGTTGTATAGCTGTTCAGTAGGACTTAGGTCCGGAGTTCCACCCGAGAGCTCTTAAAATACTGTCGGTACCACGGGGACGAGGCTCCAAGCCCATGAGTGATTTTCAAATTTTATTTCAATTATTTTATATTTTTCAATTATCTATCTCTCACTTTCAGTTTGTCACTCATGCCTCGTCATGCGGTCGGACTCGTGGTGGCTGTGGTTCCTTACTCAGGCAGAGTAGACACAAATGATCGTATGTGATGTGCCGCTGTGTGAGAAGCAGTTTCTTCTCGGGTGGGTGTCTGCATAACACCAAGGAGGAGCTAGACCTTAGGCCCTCACCAGTGGGTGGGAGCATTTATTGACAAATGCTCCTATACTGGTACTCATTCTTAATGAGCCCTGGCCCGGGGGAATCGGTATTTCCCTCTTTGGAGGGGGACGACCAAATCCACAAGGATAAGGGTAGTCCTTAAACTGTCAGCGTGTAGGTGCTGGTCAGACAATGACTGTTATGTTTTGGCTGCTGTGTTGAATGACTACTATGTTTTGGCTATTGTGTTGAATGACTGTTATGTCTTGGCTGCTGTGTTGAATGACTGTTATGTCTTGGCTGCTGTGTTGAATGACTGTTATGTTTTGGCTGTTGTGTTGAATGACTGTTATGTTTTGGCTGCTGTGTTGAATGACTGTTATGTTTTGGCTGCTGTGTTGAATGACTATTATGTTTTGGCTGCTGTGTTGAATGACTGTTATGTTTTGGCTGTTGTGTTGAATGACTGTTATGTTTTGGCTGTTGTGTTGAATGACTGTTATGTTTTGGCTGCTGTGTTGAATGACTGTTATGTTTTGGCTGCTGTGTTGAATGACTACTATGTTTTGGCTATTGTGTTGAATGACTGTTATGTCTTGGCTGCTGTGTTGAATGACTATTATGTTTTGGCTGCTGTGTTGAATGACTGTTATGTTTTGGCTGCTGTGTTGAATGACTACTATGTTTTGGCTATTGTGTTGAATGACTGTTATGTCTTGGCTGCTGTGTTGAATGACTGTTATGTTTTGGCTGCTGTGTTGAATGACTGTTATGTCTTGGCTGCTGTGTTGAATGACTGTTATGTCTTGGCTGCTGTGTTGAATGACTATTATGTTTTGGCTGTTGTGTTGAATGACTGTTATGTTTTGGCTACTGTGTTGCATGGCTGTTATATTTTGGCTGTTGTATTGAATGACTGTTATGTTTTGATTCTTGTGTTGAATGGCTGTTATGTTTTGGCTGTTGTGTTGAATGACTGTTATGTTTTGGCTGTTTTGTTGAATGGCTGTTATGTTTTGGCTGTTGTGTTGAATGGCTGTTATGTTTTGGCTGTTGTATTGAATGGCTGTTATGTTTTGACTGTTGTGTTTTAGCCCCAGTGGTACATAAATCAAAGGCTCGCTAGTGAAACAGTGGCACGATGGGAAACAAATTGGGAGGAATCCACTAAAGGCCTTATAACAAAGGAATGTTTTCATGGTATAAAACAAAGATTATCCATGAAACATTTCCAAATAAATTATAAAATATATCAATACATGACAGGACATGGGCCATTTAAAGAATACCTGAGCAGGTTGAAAATAGCTCCTAGTTCATCATACTATATTTTAAATAAATATATTTATTTTTAATTTGCTTATAAAACGCAACTGACTCGAGCGTTCAACTCAAAGATTTAGGGCGATCTTCCTCAGTTAAACCATATACTCTGGGCGGGACTCAAATCTTTCATTTGGAAGTTTACCTGACGATGATCACGAAGTGTTCGAAACGCGTGGAATTATAAAGCTTTTAATTTATGTGTGGAGACTTTGGTTTATCCATTTACCTCAGTATAAGTAAATACCACACAATCACGAATTGCACAACTAAAGATTTAAAAACTATACCAATAGTTACTCTATTAATAATTGCTATACCGTATAGTATTGTAATTGTTATTAATTAATGTAACATAAACAGAAGTTTACATAATTATATTTTAATTAATGGCATGTATTTGGTTAAAATGACGTTTTGTGTTTAAGGGACAGTTTTCATGCAGGAGGTGAATAAATCTGAGTAGGTCGTCACGCAGAGAGGACGTTAAGCCTGTTTTGATCTTCGCGTTCCTCGGCATTTTGTGTCATAACCGCTTAGTCAAACCTGGCCGCCTTGTTAACAAGTTGCCCATTGAAAGCATGGAGGTGCCCGAGGTGGACCTCGCGAGAGCGGGCAACGCAATGCTAAGCACGAATTCTGACAGTTACTCCGCAAAGCGGTACCTAGGCCACGAGTAATAAACAAGCTAAAGCCCAGGTAACGTGCGGAGATGATTACCGATAAAGTACTCAAAATTCACTTATCTGTAGCACTTTAACTAAAGAACACATATAACGAAGACATATAAATACACAATCAAGGCCAACACAACTTATCACTACGTCTCAAGGTACTAAAATATTTGAGGTGGAAACTAAACTAACTTATAACTAAAAAACACTGAATACTACAAGACTAAAAACTAATACAATGTCCGACAAAGTACTCGATATTCCCTCATCGGTTGCTTAAACTAAAGGACACAGGACATATCATTAAACATATAGAGGACGTTAAGCCATCGGTCTCGAGCATGTGCTATGTCAGGTACTCATTAAAGATCCCTACTCTAAATACACTTGAGTTGGGCAAAATTTAGGATTCCCAATGTAGAATCACCGATCAAACGAAAATACTGTAAAGTGCTGACGTTTTTAACCCACTAGGGGACCGTTTTAACAATAAATATAGAAGAACTTCCTTTTACACTATTAATCTTTTTATAAAGCTCTAAATAGAAACAAATTACGAAATGCTAAGCAAAAGCCGTCAAAAGAAATAATGTAAATCTTATTATCTACTACAAATGATTGACATTTATAGATCAATCATAGGAGAGTTTAAATTAAATAATATCCTTTGTGGGGCCTGTGGGCTTGCCCTGGGGCTTGTTTGCATGACAGGGTATGCAAGTCTGATGTTACGCCACAGCTAAGAATGGCCCGCTTAGAACCACTGGTGGTCCCAGCAAGTTTACTGTCTTCAGCCATTTCGACTTTCACCAGAAATGAGTCACTAGAGTGACTATCATGAGATCATTCTGAATTCTTCGCAGCTTCAGAACGTCGAGTGTTTTTCGACAAACTATTCTTTAATGTAATGACAAGAAAGCACAGTAAAGGGTAGCCTTTTAAACATTTATTCTCAGATAAAATTAATCCGTTTTGATTTCATTGCAAGGACTCATAAGCGCAATCAGTCTAGTTTATCAAGAATTAAGAAAACAATGTTTCTGTTATGCTGAATTTATCATAACTCTTTTCGCCGCCCAGTGCGGTCATCTGATTTATGAACCTCTTCAATCTCACTGTCTATTTCCCAAACTTGGAATTTAACAAACTTTTCTGTTATTGATTGTGCATACCCTATGGGCATATTGAATTGGTTTATATGAAATTAAGCCAATGCTTACTGGGTGAGTCCCTAATCTGCCTCAGTATAGGCGAGGGTAAAAGGTGATCATTGCAAATGTTATTAATCGTGCAAGCACACAGAAATAATAAATGACAGACAAATATCTTGAACCAGTGGAAATTAAAATGCAGAAAACCAAATTTCTTACTAAATATGCAAATAGCTAACAAGCGTGTATCTACCTTTAAACGAAATACTCTCACACACACACATACATACACACACACACACACACACACACACACACACACACACACACACACACATACACATATATATATATATATATATATATAAAAAGATTTCACATAAACACGTGAAACAACAATCAATGATCAAACCACAATAAGAAAATGGGAAAACAAGACTAAGATCTTTCAACCGTAACAACCGGTCTTCGTCAGAGTCAAAAACCCAACTGAGTCAGTTGGGTTTTTGACTCTGACGAAGACCGATTGTTACGGTTGAAAGATCTTAGTCTTGTTTTCCATTTTCTTATTGTGGTTTGATCATATATATATATATATATATATATATATATATATTCGTTATATATATACAGTCGTTATCAGCCTTTGGAGCGATTCACTTCTTTTCCTGAAGACGAGGACATCGAAATATAGTAGTGAGTTCAGTGGTTTCCTTTCTATGTGTTCTTTTTTAAATTCTAGTTATATATATATATATATATATATATATATATATATATATATACCCAACTGGGTTATTGACTCTGACGAAGACCGCTTGTTACGGTTGAAAGATCTTAGTCTTGTTTTCCCATTTTTTTATTGTGGTTTGATCATTGATTTTTATTTCACGTGTTTATGTGAGATCTTTATATATATATATATATATATATATATGAATTTAGACAAACAACTTTAATCCCCAACCTTCTCAACGAATTTTACTTCTCTTATATAAAGGAACAAATTATTTCAAAACTCATTTATGTCTTGATAATGGCTGAGGACAGCAGAAACATGGACTCATGTAACATGTCGACTATCGGAAGAATATTGTATACTGTGGATATAGTGACAAGAACTCTATTTAGAAAACTTGAAAAACTTAGTAAGAAACAAGTTTCAGCAAAATATGGTCAGATTTTTAACAATGTATATATATATATATATATATATGCAGAAAAATCACAATAAATAAACACATGATACAACTAAAGAAGCTTAAACTGCAATAGAAAAAGGAAAACAATAGAAATAAATTGTTTTATGAAAACAAATAAATTTATTCTATTTTATGAAAACGATCATTACCCTGTGAGAATTTCCCTGAGTTAAGAAAATTTGGAACGACATATATATGTGTACAAGCATGTTTAGTGATGAAACTTATTAGAATTAAAACGAGGTAATAACTGACAGATTCCAATTTGAAGAATACACTGCTGTTGTCAGTTACAAATTTAACTACGAGGATTTAAATCAAAACAACATTAAAAGTCCCATTAGGTATGTAAAGTTGATCAGCTTTATTAAGTATTGCTTTTATTTTCTTTAATTTAATATTATGAACATATAACAATCATATATAAAACAATGTTATATTTACTAGATAAGTAGATGTTTGGTTGCAAAAGATTTATTGCCCATCTGAAACTTTACATTAAATATTTGGTGCATTTATGTAAAAGTTTGGCCACTCCTGGCCTAGATCATCATTTTAATAAAAGCATTTCTTTTATTGTATCTATAAAAATTTTCTTCAGTTATAACAATTTTGAAACAGTTGTAGAACAATGAGGAATGATATTTATAACATGTTTATGCAGAGGGTATGAGGACTAGTTGGATTCATGCGTAGCACTGCCGTATCAGTCCCAGTGAAATTACCATTGTCCTTTCTAAAATCTACCTAAAAACTGTCCTTAAAGAATTATATCTGCCTACTCTTGTTTATAGGCATGATCTGCCAAAAATCTGTATACTCTTCAATGATGATGCCTTCCATTCAAATAGAGTGTGATCAAACACACCTATTCTGTCTCTTCCAGACAGAATATATGAATTATTCATATGATGTTAACTGTTTTTTTCTGAAGTAGTAGTTAAGGAGATAAGTCTCAGTTAGATATTCGATATATATTTCTATAAATCCTTTTTTTTTTTTGAAGATATAGTATTATGCTAGAATGAAGACACCGTTGTTGTACACACCTTTTACCTGCGTTCACTTTCATATGTTCTTCCATTGCTTTAATCATCTCCAAACACAACACTTGCTCAATCCTTTCTAAATCCTTTTTTTAGCAGCTCCCTTCAGGCTTAGCTTATCTTTACTGGTTACATTAATAATTTTTGACTCTTCAGTATACCAAACTTTTAGCCTTTTCTTTTCATTCAGGAAGCTTTTTTTTTTCTTTTCTTATTGTAGTTTGATCATTGATTGTTATTTCATGTGTTTATTGTGAAATCATGTTTGATATATATATATTATATATATATATTATATATATAATATTATATATATATATATATATATCAGCTCAAAAACGAAGAAAGGCAACACACAGAGAAATAGACACACTTACAAACTCAAACTTTCGGATGATCCGTCTTCAGGAGAAAAGAGAATGGGCGTTGGGTTTTCCTCCCGTTGTGTTTCTGGCATTATCGGTCACTCATTCTCTTTTCTCCTGAAGACGGATCATTTTTAAGTTTTTAAGTGTGTCTCTTTCTTAGTGTGTTGCTTTTCTTCGTTTTTAAGCTAATTTGCGTCCAGTTTGGATCGTTTTTTTTCGAATTTTGAGTGAATATATATATATATATATATATATATCAATGATTAAACCACAATAAGAATGGGAAAACAAGACTAAGATCTTTCAACCGTATCAAGCGGTCTTCGTCAGAGTCAAAAACCCAAGTGAAAACATATATATATATATATATATATATATATATATATATATGTTTTCACTTGATAAACGGAAAGAAAAGAAAAAATGGAAAAAAATGCGGAAGAAACGTAATAGAATTAAGAGAAAATATAAACAGAAATTCAGATAAGCAATGCAAGTTGGCAAAACGTCGTCGTTGACGTCTCGTCGTCTAACCATGCACCTTCGATCGGGAGCAATACGACAAAAACACAACTAAATTGTACAACCAACAACTCACAAGGAAGATGTTAATAGAAAACACCGTAGTGCTCAAACAAGAACAAGATCACAGGAGGCTGCAAATAATTGAAACATTTCTGATTCTGGAAAACAAACCAGAACATAGAAAAACCAACAGCATACAGGGAACACACGGCAACTAAAACTACTAGGAAGAACAACCCACCCATCATAATTTGTTTTTTAATTTTTTCAATAATTTTTATAATTTTTGAAACTATACTGTAACCAAGCTTAACTTTAGTGTAATTTTTCCTTTCTGTTATGCTTACATACCTGTTTGATAAATAACAATATCAGAACATTCTGAAGATGGTTTGAAGACAACCGAAACATGTCAATAATTTAGGTAATTTAATTCATCTGTTACATTTAGAATAATTGCAACTTATAATAAATAGTGATGTCAAAAAGTAGCTTTGCTCACATTATACATGAACTCAACCTTGAAGAAAGAAAATTAGCTAGGTGATTTGAAAAGTTCAATAAGAATAAGGTACGTGCGATCAAGTCAATTGATTTTAACACAACACACACACACACACACATATATATATATAACACTAAAGTTTATCGGTCAGTTTTTCAAATTTAAATTAAACTCTCATTGCTAACGTTTTGGTTTTTATTTAAAACCTTTTTTATAGGCAGAAGTATAAATTTTGAGACAGAAAATCTAAGTATTACATTACAAAGAAAAATTTTGCAATAAAATAATTTGTAGTATAATACTTAGTTTTCTGTTTCAAAATTGATACTTCTGCCTATAGAAAGGTTTCAAATAAAGACCAAAACGTTAGCAATGAGAATTTAATTTGAACCTGAAAAATTGACCGACTTCCGATGAACTTAATTTTCTTTCTTTTCCATGGTCCATACTTTTATCAATATTTATATATATAACAGATTCAATAATATATCGACCGTTTGATATATATATATATAATAGAATATACAAATATATAAAAACGAATGCAGAATCTGTTCTGCTATTTAACAATACATGCTTAGATGAAGATCTACTGACGATATATTTATTTATTTTGATTATTTTTATAATCTTATTTTATCATCTTAGATTTTTTTTAATTGATTCTTTTTTAATAATTTTTGACATACATATATCCTTTATTTTCCGTTTTCATTCCTTATATTCTTTACTTTTTTTTTTGATCTCGACTCCTTTGATCGTTTTTTTTTATTTTTCTCCTTTGCAGTAGCACTGCTTTAGCCCTCTAACCAGAGAGTTCTTCAGTTCAATGTAGTAGACCCGTCAATATACTTCTTCTCCTGAGGACGACTGCCGTAACGGTAGAAATAGAACTGTGAGCCTTTGTTATGTTTCTTTCTGTGTGTTACATTTTATTTTAAATATATATATATATACAAGATTTCACATAAACAAGTGAAATAACAATCAATTATCATACCAGAATATGAAATGACGGAAAAAAAGACTAAGATCTTTCAACCGTAACAAGCGGCCTTCGTCAGAGTCAAAAACCAACTGATTTTTTTTTTTGACTCAACTCAAAGTGACTCGCTGTTGCGTCTACATCGTGCTTGGTCTCCCTTTCTCTTATCTCCTGAAGACGGATTTCCCCAAAAATTTGACTTTGCAAGTGTGTTAGTCTTCTTGAATTTTGAACTCGTATTGTGTCCAGTTCAGGTGGTATAATGGAGGTGTTTTAGTTGTTGATAGTTTGGTTGGAGTTGACGTTGGCGGCCCAAGGCTAGTCTCCAGGTACAGCGATGGATTACATCGTGCCTGCGTCCTCTGACCGATGCGTGGGGCTGCAGGTGAGAAAGCGGCCTGTTTAAGCGAGGGAGGTGATTTGCTGGGGACGCACGACATGCTGACTAGGACAGGCTGTAATGGGAAGGAAGGCAGTAGAGCTGGCATGCTGACCATCATCGTGTCACTGGAGACGGCCGCCTGATTAACGAAGTGCTGGTGGGCGTGGCCGCATGCTAAGCAGGGGAGCGGCTCTGATAAATGGGTCTCCGGGTGGTCCCCTTGCTGGGACCTCACACGCCAGCCACGCCATTGGCTCACCCCAGCCCCGCCTTCCCTTTCACGCCACGCCCACCAGCCCCCCCCTAAAACATCCCCATCTGCTCCTAAATTGACCACCAACAAGGCCCCTTACTAAATTCTTCACTACTTACCGCCGGCCTATTATCTTTACTTAATTTGATTCCAACCGCACTTCCACGATTTTTTTTTGTTACAATTCCATCCTGAACCTATTATACATGTAATTCACAAAAGGAAAGATAAATTACACAATCATAAACAATACCGAATAGGAAATGGAAAAATATATGTAGTGAAGCACGGAATAAACTTTCCGATGATTAAATTCAGCATCAGAATGAACAACAGAATACTCCTTGTTTATTAAAGTGAAAGGAACAATTTTTTTACAATGGCTAGTTCGATAAGGTGTTTTTCGATCATGAATTGGAGTTCAGGATAACTTATGAGAAACTTTATGGTCATCACAGTGCTCCAACACTATATACTATTAGCCTATCATACTATTATAGTATGCTATCTACCTTCGATATTCTACTAAAGCAGAGTTTTTCAAACTTTTTTCGACGCGGAAGCCTTTTTGGTTGCAGTAACTTTCTCGGACACCCCAGATTCTAATGATTTCATACAATCATAATATAAATATTGTCATATGCCTTTTTAAATAATATATATGTTTAAAAACAATTAAAAAAGTAATATTAATGCGATGTCTATTTTTCCAATAAAAATTCAAAACTAAAACAATTTTAATTTTCCTTCAATGTGTATTTTTCGAATAAAAATTCAAAACTAAAACATTTTTAATTTTTATATTTTCAACAAAAAACATATAATATATAATATTTATATATGAACATATAAAACAGAATTACTAGTAATTTTGACACAGAGTTTGTTTTGTAATCATTTTTGGCTTTATAGTTGGGAGTTTGATTCTCAAGTTAGCCCCAGCATTGAGTCTACTTCGGTATTTGGTTTCAATGGCAGTTTAAAGGGAAAATCCAGTTTCACATAAGTAGGTAGAGAGAAATGGTAGCAATGTGTGAAGTGCTACTTTTGCAATAGCAGGAAAATCGGGAATCAGATAGTTCCAAAAACTGACTAGTGTTTCATCCTAAATATTGTGAATAATATTGTAACCACTTCTACTTATGGGTATAAGTAGATACAAACATTATTCACATGAAATCTTTATAAATAAAATAATGATTTTGTCTGTACATTGCTTAGAACTGACTCATTTCAAGTTTTCTTTACGTTTCATACATTGGAGAAACCGAATCCACCCTTAGAAAAATTTCTGTCGGTTTGTCGGTTTGTCGGTTTGTCGGTTTGTCGGTTTGTCGGTTTGTCGGTTTGTCCGCAAAACTTTGTCACAGGTAAACTCAGCTACCATAAGACATATAAAGCTGAAACTTTTACAGTAGATTTGTGTAGGTCTAACTTAAAATATAGGCTATGAATTGATTGGAAATTCAACGTAGAAGTGAAGTTATGGACGTTTAACGCAAAAATGTTTGTCACAAGTAAACTCAGCCACCATAAGACATAGCGAGCTGAAACATTGACACTGGATTTGCGTGTGCCTAACTTAAAATATGGGCTCTAAATAGATTATTAATTCAGTACAGAAGCGAAGTTATGGGGCTTTTAGCTGTATTTTCCTAACTTCACAGACAAGTTTGTTTGAAAATACACAGGTGTGGCAAGTAGGTATTGTTAGTTGATTTTAATTTCAATTGAGCATATGAATATATTGCGTATTTGACATCATTGAAATGGTGTTTCACAGAGTTAAGGATGTACTATCTATTGAGAATAAATGTTTTGTAAACGAGCAATTCTCAACTCTTAATATGAACAGGGAGGAAAAATCAACAAACAAGTTCTTACGCTATATGAAGCCGAGGAAAGAACTTACAAGTCAGTAAAGAGATTGGATTAGTGACGAAGAAGCAGTTCATTATCTAATTGAATTTCTTGACTCTGAATTTATTTCTCCTGGACTGCTTGCTCATGAGTAAAAACTTAAAGTAGAGCACCAATCATGCTACAATTTAGTAGCAGTAACAAATTTCATGTTACGAAACATGAGTGCCCAAAACTGTGCAACGGGACACGACTCTGAGTTCGTGCTCTACACAGATATGCCATAGAGGCGGACATAATGACTGGATGTGGTATTGGGGAGTCTGTGTGTATACTTCACATACCATTGATTCCGAGCCACTGTCTGTTTACGTTGAAATGATTGCAAAGTCGGGTCAGAGTCTATTTCGCAATGACGTTAACTAAGTCGCAAAGGGAGACTTCATCTAACGCAGGAATACAAGGTAGCAAAACCAAGTTTTTCTCACATGGTCAAATGTAGTTTACATGCTCAACGGTCAGAGGTTTCAACTCTTCCTTCTACCATGAACCTGAAGGACAGACAGCTAATGTAGTGTATAAGCTGGAGGCATTTGTTTAACACTGTAGTAATAATGGTATTTTCTACTATTCTATAATTTCTAATGACATTTTGAAATACCAAAAATGACGGAACTTCTGATTCCTCCGTGGTATAGCCGAAAGGCAATAGGCACACGGCAATAAACCAAAACAGGAACTTCTGATTCCGTCAAAGACGGGTACGTTTGCTATGTATTATATATAACTGTCAACTTTTTTTTTATTTAATATTTGCTTAATAAATACACTGGTAATAATGTAAGGTATGGGACCAGAGTAGCCCAGTGGCTTGCGTGATCGCCGATGACAGTAGTGCAAATGTATTATAAATAAATGTAACAAACAAATATTTTTTTTGAATTTAAAATGTGGATAATATAAATGATGGTAATAAAGTAAAGGGATCTAGCCAGGGTTGCCAGTAGCTTGCTTGCTCGCCGATGACAGTACTGCAAATGTATTATAAATAAACACAACAAAAATATTTTTTTTTAATTTAATATTTGCGTAATATAAACACTGGTAATAAAGTAAGGTATGGAACCAGAGTAGCCCAGTGGCTTGCGTGCTAGCTTTTGACTAGGAGCACGTTAATTAGAACTAACTCATTTCAAGTTTTCTTTACGTTTCATACTTCAGAGTAGCCACATGTACCCTTAGAATAATTTCTGTCTGTCGGTTTGTCCACAAAATATTGCTACCATAAGACATATAAAGCTGAAACATTGATTGTAGATTTGTGTATGTCTAACTTAAAATCTAATCTTTGTATACAGAGGCTTTTTTTTAGCACTGTACTAATAATGGTATTTTCTACTATTCTATAACTTCTAATTGTAGTATTAGTATAATACTATAATTGATATTTTGGAATACCAAGTATAATAGAATTTTTGATTCCGTCAAAGACGGGTACGTTTGCTAGTGTATTATAAATAAACACAACAAAAATATTTTTTTTTAATTTAATATTTGCGTAATATAAACACTGGTAATAAAGTAAGGTATGGAACCAGAGTAGCCCAGTGGCTTGCGTGCTAGCTTTTGACTAGGAGCACGTTAATTAGAACTAACTCATTTCAAGTTTTCTTTACGTTTCATACTTCAGAGTAGCCACATGTACCCTTAGAATAATTTCTGTCTGTCGGTTTGTCCACAAAATATTGCTACCATAAGACATATAAAGCTGAAACATTGATTGTAGATTTGTGTATGTCTAACTTAAAATCTAATCTTTGTATACAGAGGCTTTTTTTTAGCACTGTACTAATAATGGTATTTTCTACTATTCTATAACTTCTAATTGTAGTATTAGTATAATACTATAATTGATATTTTGGAATACCAAGTATAATAGAATTTTTGATTCCGTCAAAGACGGGTACGTTTGCTAGTATAGAATAAATCCGTACCTACAAGAAAATTTTTTATAGAAAAATGTTTGTACTAAATGTTTTTCACGGAACCCCAGACAGTCCGTTAAGGAACCCGAGGGTTCCGCGGAACCCACTTTGAGAACCTCCGTACTAAAGTCTGCTATAACCATTATGGTATCAACCGTGAATAATAAACAGTTTGTAGGAATAGATTTATTCAAAATTTTTACATTATAGTAAAAAAATTTTAAAAATTATGAAAATTTAAGTCTACAAAATTAAAAGAAGTTATATATAATAGGGGGCCAGGATAGCTCAGTACTTAGCGTACTCGCCTCTGGGCTGGTAGTCAAGGGTTAACGTTGTCCCTCAGAGAGGACGTTCAGCCGTCGGTTCCGAGTCTGTATGATGCCAAGTACTCGTTAAAGATCCCTACTAGAAATAGACTTGAGTTAGACAAAATTTAGAACTACCAATGTACAATCTGTAGAATCACCGATCAAACAAAATTTAGAACTCCCAATGTACAATCTGTAGTATCACCGATGAAACAAAATTTAGAACTCCCAATGTACAATCTGTAGAATCACCGATCAAACAAAATTTAGAACTCCCCAATGTACAATCTGTAGAATCATCGATAAAAAGACTTTTGGGACCGCAAAACATGTAATTCCGTGAAAATCTCGAGATCGGATTTTTTATTTTTATAGTAAAGTAAGAAAAAAAAACATATATAATATGTCCCGTCAAAATTAATTCTATTACTGTTTGTAAACATACCTTACAGCTTTCGTTCAAGAAAGCTGGAAATATATCATCGTGTTTTCTCAGAATTTTCCAACAGCAATGGTCTAAATGAGATTAGAAATGCTGTTGAGTACTCCTCTTTTCTTTTTCAATATGTCAATCTTTCGCGATGTATAATCACAGTAAATGTTGCATTTTTTCTAAAGAAATATATTTGAGGGATATTTTTTTTTTCTACTAGTATACTTGTGATGAATTTTGTGTTGTTTGCTATGAAATAATATCGTGACAAGGTAGATAATACAACTGTTGTAGGTAGCATACTGTTGTAGCTACCTACAACATTCCAAGGAATGGAGGTAGCATACTGTTGTAGCAGCTATTCATGACTTATTGAGGAAACAATCCTTGCTGATGACACAGCGAAATCAAAAAAAGCTGTGCTTCAAGAAGTCGGGGATGCATGTCTTATCAGCTGACTGAAAATGACGGCAAAAAATGTGGATATATATACAGCTAATCCATTAAGTCTTTGAAATTCATTACTTGCGCCATCTCTTAAACTGTGGTATATACTCATATTAGAGGATTTTAAAAATTGTGAAAATTAGTGAAGAAGAACACTAAGTGTTCTAAACGCGTTGTTATTTTTCCATATACAACTTCTTTTTTTTCTTGAGACTTAATTTTTGATATCCCCCAATAGAAACATGATAGCCAGTGAAGACAGTACAAGTGCAATGAGTCGTTTATTGATGTAAAAAAATATTAATACAAGCATTAATTTTTTTTTTATTTTATTTGTTCAAAGTCACAACAATGTGAGTATTACATTATCAGTGACACTACTAAAACGGATGTGGGAGGGAAGAAGCAATCCAGTGACTATACTTCCTGGCGTAGGTCTAAGTTGATATAAAATCACTTAGAAGAGTTCATAGTAATAAGTCTCTTGGCCACATTCTCTTCAGACGTCTTCTGGGATTTCCTGGAATGCTTGTAGAGGATATTGTTAAGATTAAGGGATTACTACTTTTTGGAAGTTTTTTGTGAAATGCTTTATAGCAGGATATTGCTACCTGCTGAACCGTTGTGAACTTCAGGTCGGAATAAATTGTTTGGTTCTGTATATAGAAGGGGCAATGAAGAATTTTACGAAGGTTTTGGTTTTGAAGGCTTTGTATCCTCTGAGAAACACAATAAAACTAAATACTCAATTGAATGTTCAACAAAATCAATACATTCTCATGTATTGATAGTTAGACAATTTCTTGTAAAATTCAAAAAAAAAAAACTGTATAACGACTTTTAAGGCACCCTTTAAAATATGAAGATGAATTTAAACAACTGGTCAAACAATGAAGGATATTAACGAGGTATGGTATTTAATTCTTGTTAAATTGTTACTAACAACATGCGTGGTTGACGGAATAATGACATTCTCTGTATTGATGATATCAAAGGTAATGGCGACGTTTGGCAGGAAGTGTTCGACACGGCTCAATCCATGTAGACTAGATGGCACAAGGCAGATTGTGTTTTGTCCCCAAGCATACCATACTTAGAGCACTTTGGTAATTACATTTGGACCTGAGATAACGAGCCAATGAACATCTTTATTGTTATTGTTTCCGTTAGACAACAAAGCTCTATCTTACCAGGAGTAAAGTAAGTAGCAGGCTTGCCAATAGTACATGGGCAACGTCCCATGGAATGGGAGGGGGATTTTGAATTCCTTTTTGACCCTCTGTCAAACAAAGCACTTAAGTTTGATGACTCCAGGAGGATGAAGTCACTATGTCTACAAAATTAAAACGACGACAAACTTCACAACCATTAAATTAGTGGAAAAATAAACATAGGTTTCCACTGTTAAAAGCAAGTGCGAAGATTGTTTTGGCCTTACTTAGCGTCATCGGCAGCTGTAGAGCGCTTGTTTAGTAAAGTCGGATTGTTGTTGAGTAAGTGACGAAAACGGATGTCACCAGCTCTCGTTATAAACTCTCTGAATATGAGATTTGTATGTAAGATGAAAACTGTAGAAATGGTTCAGGGTTCTGCAGAACAGTTCAGGGTTCTATCAATGATGGTTTGTACAGATTCTACAAAGAAAAGGAAGAAACACCCTTGTATCACCTGGCTGACTGTTAGACAACTTTGCTGCACAGAGGTAAGTGTTTCGGGACACTCAACCAAACCATAAAAAAAAAAACTTTTACAGCTGGAACCAGCAAAAGTGCTGAGCTTCTTGGAGGCATTGAAGCTAACTGCTAGGGTACTTTAGTACAGAAGCAGGGAAGTTCAATAGTTTTTAAGACGCAGTGATATAGTCACCCTCAAATAATAACAATGACAACTGTTATTTATAAAAATAAATCTATCAAATCAATTTGATCCATAAATATTTCACAATAAACACGTTTGTTTGTTTGTTTTCCAACGCCCACACATAAGGCTTTCACATTTCAGTGCTGTTCTAGGGGCGGAAAGTGTGGCATATTTATAATTTGGCACAATTTTAGTAATTGAGCGAGGCGCATTATCTGTTGATTCTACATTGGGAGCCTTCAATTTTGCTTAACTCTAGCGTTGAGAGTTGAGATCTTTAACGAGTACCTGACATCGTACAGGCTCGGGACAGACGGTTTAACCTCTCAGAGGCACCTTCGTGCCTGTGTGTGTGTGTGTGTGTGTGTGTGTGTGTGTGTGTGTGTGTGGCACCTTCGTGCTCTGAGATAAATTGAAGGCCTGGTATATAACCTACCTATAACAAGAATACAAGTTAATGAAAAATATCTCAAATTTTACCAGAGGTTTTATTCACTGTTAACAAACCGTAAAATGCTGGAATATTAATTTAATTATATCTTTTTTTTTGTCTACTGGATGTATTACCAGCCTTTCTCTATGAGCCGTAAACAACATATTAATTCAAATATAGGGGACGTAAAGCAATCATTCAAAATCAACTAAATTATCCTTCTCACAGTTAATAGATTTATGTACGAAAAAAAAGTTATTTTTAGTACAAAGAAAAAAACATAGGAGATGATTAATGGAGAAGCTATGAGTTGTTTTTCAGCCATGATTACCATTACAGGTTTTTCATTTGTGCTGTTTGTTTACGTTTTTTTTTTTATTTTTACCTTTTTACCGTAGTTGCTAACGGTACTTGGTAGTCACAAGCGCTACTCCCCCTGTCTGTGTAATAAGCAAACATAATGTTGCTTAATTTGGCAGATCTATCAGGCCATGTCTATGTAGAGTAGTTTGTGATCAACTACTCTTGCCATGAACAAACCTTGACACCATGCCTTTCAAGTACCGTCATTGGATGAATTATTTCCTACTCCTGATTTTGTTGGTGATAGTTTATCTTGGAATCACTATACAAAGCAGATTACTCTTGAAATAGTAGAAAAGTATAACTAAAACTATCTAGATATTTGAATGCAAATGCACCATAGGTCAGTGTTACTCAACCACAGTGCCGTGGCACTTTACTGTGCCGACTGATTCTTCAATTTTGCCACCCAATTGTACATATATATTGATCTTGACATATATATGTTATTATATAATAATAATAATCATTAGTTGTGCAATCTGTCATTGTGTGGTGTTTACTTATTCTGAGGTAAAATGGATAATAATAATATAATACATATATATAACAGTTCAAAATTGAAGATGCGTAGAACACAAAGTAAAAGAAACACACTTACAGACTCAAATTTTCGGGTAATCCGTCTTCAGGAGAAAAGAGAATATATATACATGATCAAACCACAATATGAAATGGGAAAACCAGATTAAGATCTTTCAACCCTAACAAGCAATCTTCGTCAGAGTCAAAAACCTAACTGGAGTTTTTGTTTGTTATATAAAACTTGTTTTAATAATTAATAAAGTTTATTAAAAGTTTTAATATATTGTAAAAACAATTAGTTTTATATAATATATATAGATATATATCAATGATCAAACCACAATATGAAATGGGAAAATAAGACTAAGCAGTTGGGTTTTTGACTCTGACGAAGACTGCTTGTTACGGTTGAAAGATCTTAGTCTTGTTTTCCCATTTCATATTGTGGTTTGATCATTGATATATATATGGTACTATATGCGCGGTAGTGGTGATTTCTCCCTCCCCTCCGAAGAAAGGCACAACCTTGACGAAGTGCTAGTCTGGGTGAGCGTCCAGGGGTGGAATGTCCGATCTCGTAGGCGCGCTAGCTTGGGTGGTGGCCACCCTTACTGGTCTCATTGACCGTGGTGGCTTGACAGCGGCTATAGCTGCCACCCTCGGGGTTCCTGGTCTTGGACTGGAGTCGGCAGGTCGAAAGTCCCCTCAAACGGGAGCTAGATCACTTCTTCCGGCTTGCGTCTGCCAATTTTAAGACTTTTTTCTCACTCCCTGTTAATCAGGACTCTTCGTTTGCTTTATAATGCTTATCATTTATTCGGATGAGGCTAGTTGCGCTCGGTTGTGGTACACTTAGTTTTTGCTGGCCTTTTTCACTGCGGTTAATCGCCTGCATTCTCCTTCGTCCCGTTATCCTTTACATGTATTCTCTGACTCCTTCCATTACATACCTATTCTTTCCTATATCTCAAATCAGTATTAACTGATGTTTTTTCCTGTTTTCAAGTTTTCCGTTCATCTCTTTCATCAAGTAACCATCAGTTAATTAATTAAATCAGTTAAATGTTAATTAAAAATATTTAAGATTATATGAAGAATTAAAATAGTTTAATTTTATAACTAAACTGCAAACAATAAGGTATGCTAGTAGATGCTATGATTAATTTTTTTTATTTTTTCTATTCTAAAATTCCTCACTCTGTAAACTTATTCTGGTCACAATTCACCCCCTGGAAAACCCAAAATTCATCTCTAAGGGTGAATTTCACCCCAATTGAGAACTCATGGTATAGAATGTAGAGAGAATTTCACTATCATATCACTCTACCAATAAAAGAAAATCAGTAGAACTGACTATCTCAGTGAACAAGATTCGGTTTAATTAGAGAAATCTTGTCAAGATAATAACAATAGAAATATCATTATCTTTTTTTTTACACTTACAATTAACTTCGATTAATATTATAGATTAAGTGGTTTTTTTATGTCATATAATTAAATGACAATATGGGCGACTAACATCAGTTTGTAATTTGTTAACGAAAAAGTGACTAATTGCAAACAACTTATGACAGGTCATTTAATTGGCCAATTAGTTTCTAATTTAAGAAGAGAGTTCTTTAGTAAATAATTACTCTCTTTTAATTACAATATTTAACGTTGTGCCTGGAACACAATAATGTTTATATTACATTAAAGAAAAAAATATTGGAGAAATAAAAAAAAATCTTCCTTTATACTCGAAAAACTAGTTATTATTCAGATTTTTGATTATTTGTGGGAATTAAAAGGATTTAAAAAAAAACCAGCAAACCAGAACTACTTAGGCAAAATTTACATTTTCTCCAATTAGGAGTAAAAAAAAATGGAAGACCTATTTATAAAGTTTGAGAAAAGATTGTTTGTTGGAAGAATGTTGCTAGATTGCATCTTGACGTTTGAAAAACTTAGCTTATTACTTTTTGGTTAACAAAAAAATTATTACATTGGTTCATAATCAATTAAAAATTAAAAGCTTAATTACTGAATACCTCATTGAGTTAATTTATAATTTGAGATTGTTTATTAGTTATACATTAGGTATAAAACGAATATTTCCATTCTCCTAAACACTAAGTATAATTAATGTGTCAGGTGTTTATTTGAGTATCTATGTGTATTCTTGTGTGTGATTTTATTTATTTGAGGAATTTATTTGTGTATGTGATATCGTGAGGGAGTGTGAACGCGTGGTTATGAAACATATATTCCTGCGCGTATGTGTGGATGAATGGGTGTGAGCGAAGTGTATCTGTCTCTCTCTCTCTCTCCTCTCTCTCTCCCTCTCTCCCTCTCTCCTCTCTCTCTCTTTCTCTCTCTTCTCTCTCTCTCTCTCCTCTCTTTCTCTCTCTCCCCCCCTCTCTCTCTATATATATATAGTTCAATATAGACAAAGAAACATAGAGAAATCAAAAGAACACACTTACAGTCTCTAATTTTCGGTTTGAACCGTCTTCAGGAGAGATAAGCGAGGGAAACCAAGCGCACTGGTTCAGAGACGGTTCTGAAACAAGTGCGCTCTTGGTTTCCCTCTCTTATCTCTCCTGAATACGGTTCAAACTGAAAATTAGAGACTGTAAGTGTGTTCTTTTGATTTTTCTATGTTTCTTTGTCTATATTCAACTATATTTGTCCGTTTTGGATCCAAAGTTTCCCAAAGTGGGTTCCGTGGAACCCAGGGGTTCCTTAACAGACTGTCTGGGATTCCGTGAAAAATATTTAAAACAACATTTTTCTATTTTTTTTTTTAATGAGTATCGAGTTATTCTGTGTTTTCTGTTAATAATGAAACCGAAAAATATATATATCTACTTATATACACAAGTAGAAGTGGTCAACATTTTATTCATATTTAGGATTGATTAATCATTAGTCATTTTTTGGAACTATCTGATTCCCGAATATCCTGCTATTACAAAAATACCACTTCACACATTACTGCCACTTCCCACTACCTACTTATGTAAAATCGGATTTTCCTTTTATACTGCCATAAAAACTAAATACCGAAATAAGTCTATTCTGGGACTGAGAATCAAACTCTCAATTATAAAACAAAAAATCATTACAAAACAAATTCTATGTTAAAATTGTTAGTATTTCTGTTTTATGTGTTATTTACTTGTAGAAAATATGAAAATTAAAATCTTTTAGTTTAATTTTTATTAGAAAAATACACATTGCAGAATATTAATTTTTAATTGTTTTTAAACATACATACTATTTATAAAAGCATATGAAAATATTTATATTATGATTGTATAAACTCATTAGAATCTGGGGTTTCCTGGAAATTTATAGATGCAAAAAGGGTTCCGCGTGAGAACCCTTTCTCAAAAAAGCTGAGAAACCTGGCTTATAGTATACCCAAACTAGTCCTGACACTCATCATTAGTCATAATTAATTAACATTCCTGTGATATGACTATTATTTTGTACAATTTAGAGACACTTCTTCAAGTATTAATCTTTTTCAAAACCAAATAAGCAACTGTCTTATTGACGAAAGCCTAATAGGGCATGAAATTAGAAATAGCAGTACATTAGAACATAGCAGTGGGAGTTTAATTCAATCCCACACTAACCGTTCATTGTGATTTACTCGTATTTCGAAGGAATGTTTTGGATTGAAAAGTTCAAACATTTTTATGAATGATAGCTCGGAAATCGAATTCCACATGCAATTAGGAACTCGTACTACAAGGTTCTGCTGTATACTCAATATAGTTTTATTACTTTAGATTCTCCAAAGCTCGTGTTTATAACCGAGATGAATTGTCTCGGGGTAAGTCTGGCTTTTGACTTACTGCTGTACACATTCTCAGGTTTTAAAATCTGCGGATGGCTGGCTATCTCTATGCGGCCTTCATAGCAAATTATAATCGTGCTAGTCAGGCCTGTTTGGCAAAGTTGTCTTAGGTGATAGAGATGTTAAGTTTTTAGTAAGATTTCAGACACACTGATTTTGCAGGTTAAAACTTTTCAAAAGGCTCGTCTGTTAATATTTTTCATTGCAAGGAGCCAGGTCTTTGCTCAGTGGTTAACGCACTCGCCTCTGAACTGGTGGATCTGGGGTTCGATACCCACATGGCTCTCAATTTATTCACATGGGAAGTGAATAAATCTGATCACGTTGTCTCTCGGAGAAGGATGTTGAGCCGTCGCTCCCGAACCTGTACGATTTCAGATACTCGTTAAAGATCTCTACTCTAAATACACTTGATGTAGAACTCCCAATGTAGAATTATTCATTTGGTGGTATCACAAAGGGCCAATGTTCGGCCTATATTGTGGGACTGCCACTATAACCTACAGTGTTGTCAACTACAGTCTTTTTCTTACTGCCATCTTTTTTTTTAAATGAGTTGATCTAAAGATTTTAAGGACTCTTGGGGTAGTTTACATCCCTCCTCTGTTAGGTAGTTAGCCTTCTCATTTCAGGTAGTACCAATCCAGCAAGGTATAACTTTGAAAACATTTTTTGTAGCCAGTTGTTAAAGGTTTTCTGACGCTCTGGTGTTAAGAGGCTCTCCGTGGGGACTATTTCCTCATACAGTAATAATGGCGGTGCGTGAGTCAATAAGAAACACCATTTATTTTGTTAGGGCTGTAGATCTTCCGTGAGAAAAGTAACCACTTTTATGGCCTTCAATTCGACCATGCGATGATATCACCCCTCGTGTATACCCCTAACAAACCTCACTTGCCCCGAAATAATAACAATACTATTTACTTATAGAAACTATCATAATTTAAAAGTTTTTCACTATCCAGAATTATTATAAAGTATTATACCTTATTTGTTTGAAAGTATTTTACAATCGACTTTTTCCAAAGTAATTCTGCCTTTTTGGCTCTTTTTGTTAGTGAGTTTATACATCACAGACTTAGGAGATTACGTTCATGTATATTTAATTTCCTTTTCTTATATTGAATGCCTGCACTTCAAGTGTACAACAATAGTTTGATTTCCTTTAATCGGCCACACTTAAAATCTTCCAACTTCAGTGTTGTTCAAGAGTCAAAACTTGTTTAACTCATTCAATGTTTGGCACCCATTCCAGTTATAGTTTGATCTAATATTATTATAATTAATAATAAGTAGTAGTAAACACTACTTATGTGTATACGTAGATGATTCAGGAAAAACACTGAGTAAATCCATACCCATTAAAAGTTATTTTTTTTAGAACTTATAATTAGAAATGATACGTTTTAAAAATCAGTTGAAATTTTTTAAATTTTAAACTGTCGCGGAACCCCAGACATTATGTTAAGGAACTCCTGGGTTCCGCGGAACCCACTTTGAGAACCTCTGCTCTAATGTATAAAACGTAATGATAACTTGAAATGTGTCAGTTCTAAGCAATATACAGATAAAACCTTTGTTTAATTTATTTATATAGATAGCAACAAAAAAAAATAGCAACAAGAGATGTCAGAAAATGTGAAAATGATTGAGTGGGAAAGAATGTAGTGGTTTGAAGGGAGGATGGGGTGGGACAGGTATAGAGATTGGACACAGGCGGAGCAATCCTTTGTGGCTGCTGGGCCAGGACCCCTAATTGAGATATCATCAAGCCAAGGCTGCACAATCGACAAATCAACTAGGGCGGTCCTTTGCCTTCACGCCTCGCCCTTCACAAAGCCCTAGGACCTCTCATTAGCCCTCTTGTCTCAACCCCACCTTGACCCATAAATATATCTGATGGCCCTTCAATTGACTTGAGCGGTGCGTCAACAATACAATGCATCCAGCGTGTACTTAGTGTAGCATGTTCAATCATTCCTTTGCTTTCATATGTGAGTGTCTGTGCTTATAATCGTAGTGCGATATCTACAGATGTTAGGTTACGTAAGCCAAGCATTGGCCCTTTGTGATACCACACAATGAACATTGATTCTACAGTGGGAGTCCTAAATTTTGCCTAACTCAAATGTATTTTAGAGTAGGGATCTTTAACGAGTACCTGACATCGTACAGGCTCGGGACCGACGGTTTAACGTCCTTCTCCGAGGGACGACGTGCTCAGATTTATTCACCTCCCGCGTGAATAAATCGAGGATTGAACCCCGGTTCTATTAGTTCAGAGGTGAGCACGTAACCAATGAGCTAGCCTGACCCCCTATCTACAGATATACATCGACAAACGACTGACGTGGAATCCACATGAAACACTGAAACGACAGGACCTATAGTAATATAAGAACTATCCAGACTTCTCGACAACGGATCTAATTTGACTCTACACAACAAAATACTGATATATACTACAGTACTTAAACCGGACTATAAATCTGGAGATCAACGAAGCGTACAAATATCCAAAGAATCTAAACAGCCCAATCCATAATCCTTCAAAAAATTGTACAAAGCTCCATTTTATGCTTCTAATGATACCATTGATAGATATTTGTAGGGTAAAATGCTACTGAAATGGTCTCCACATATAAAAATGAAATGGTGTAAACGATGCGTTTCGAACACGTAGTGTTCTTCTTCAGTTGTACCGTAGTAGTAAGGAAGAACACTGCGTATTCAAACGTGTTGTTTTTACGATTAAATTTTTATATGTGGAGACCATTTTATTAGCTTTTTACCCTACAATGAGTAAATACCACAAAATAACTGATTGCACTACGTTAGAATCATAACGATTTGAAAATTTGTTTTATCCACCAAGAAATCCGTCACGATATCGCATATTTAATGAATCTTTACCGTCCAACCTAAACATTTTAATTCAGAAATTATCATCTAACCTGATTCCTACCAATCCTATAGAAGGCTAAAAAGATGTCGGCCTCGAGCCTACTCACCAATGCTAACTAAATTCAAGTGATTACAATAATTATATGGAGTACCACCAAGGGGTGGTTTCTCCACTCGTTTATTTCATTGTTTTTTTTATGTATCACTTATCAATATTACTTGCTGCCATAGATAGTATTGGGTAGTTGTAAAAAAATAATAAATAAAAAAAAAGTGCTTCTAACATTTCAAGGATAACTCAAACTCAAGCATGTCTCAACTCGAGAGTTCTTTAGTTTGTAGAGGTGGTTAGGGGTGGTTAGAGCATTGATGGTGAACAACCCAGACATTGTCCTGTGACGTAGCAAGAGGGGCGTGACGGTCATGCAGTACTGCATGTAATCATCATTCAATACTACAATATTCTCTAGTATTAACAGCAACATACTGAAATACTTTAATATTCTCTATAGTAATAGTAAGAATTTTGACATACTTTAAAGCAGTGGGATATCAAGAAGCAGGGGAAAGAGCGGGCAGCACGTGCTAGGGAGTGGCACTTTAACTTGGGGGGGGGGGGGGGGGGAGGATAGAAAATAAACAAAAAAAATATAAAAAGTTAACAAAAAATTCGTACTTTAATACCAAAATGAGTTTTTAAGGTTCTAATTGTTTTTATGTTTTATTTGTATAATACTGATTTTAAACTATTATATTTGCAAATTAAAAATAAATTTATTTTATATTTTTCAAAAACTATTTAATTTGATGGTGTTGAAAATTTATTATATTTGTTTGCGTAGCCATTTAATTTAATTTAACATTTATTTTTTATGAGTTGAATTATACGTTTATGTTTTGAAAGATGTTTGTTTTTTTTTTTTATAACTGTATTATGTATGGGAGTACTGTAATAAGATGTAAGTCTAGGACCTTTGACAGCTGTCTAATATTAGATCATCCTGGATTACAAGTTATCAATGGTAAGATAATCTGGATTTACCTTAAATTAGTGAAAACAGTTAAAACATGTTAGGCTGCATGCTAAATGTTTTTTGTTGTTGTTGGCCAGTGTAATTGTTTAAGTGATTGACGTGTTTTAAATGCTGTTACTGATGTAGAGGGATGGTGAGAAAGGTTGGTGTGAGTTATGGGCACGAGTGACATGCAGAGAATGACTTCATTACGCTGATACGGTGTCACCGAGGGTTGGCTGGCCAAAGCGCCGCGACAAAGCCTAGGGCACGCCCTCCTCCCAGCCCTCTAGGTTTGTATTTATTTAGGCCTCTTCAAAGCTAATGGACCGCGATGAATCGCCACCTGTCCCGCTAACACTCGCCCTCATATAATAGACTTGCGCTCACAATGTACTCCGGCCAAATGACAATGGCGCCCGAACAAAACCACACTCGGACCACCCTCCGAGTCTACTTTGTGTTAAGCTTGCTTAGTTTTCAAGGGGAAGATGAGACGTGTCTTCCGGGCGGACTCATCAGCCTAACCTGCTCTTCCTCAGAGTCGTCCAAGCAGAGCTACCACAACACTTTTACCCAGAGCACCAAATGCAAACCAGCCCACACTTACAGTAAGTGGCAGCCATACTTACAGTGGCAGCATCATTTACAATAAGTGCCCGCATCACTAACAGTAAGTGACAGCCATACTTACAGTGACAGCATCACTACAGTAGGTGACAGCCATACTTACAGTGACACCATCATTTACAATAAGTGACCACATCACCTACAGTAAGTGACAGCCATACTTACAGCGACTAGCATCACTACAGTAGGTGACAGCCATACTTACAGTGACACCATCATTTAAGCAATAATGCAACCAGCATCACCTTACAGTAAGTGACAGCCATACTTACAGTGACAGCATCACTACAGTAGGTGACAGCCATACTTACAGTTGACAGCATCATTTACAGTAAGTGACAGCCATACTTACATCGATAGCATCATTTACAATAAGTCACGGCCATACACTTACAGTAAGTGACAACCATACTTACAGTGACAGCATCATTTACAGTAAGTGACGGCCATACACTTACAGTAAGTGACAACCATACTTACAGTGACAGCATCATTTACAGTAAGTGACAGCCATACTTACAGCGACAGCATCACTTACAATAAGTGACAGCATCACTTACAGTAAGTGACAGCCATACTTACAGTGACAGCATCACTTACAGTAAGTGACAGCCATACTTACAGTGACAGCATCACTTACAGTAAGTGACAGCCATACTTACAGCGTAAAGTAATATTGTAATGGCATCACTTACAATAAGTGACAGCATCAGTTATAGTAAGTCATAGCTATAATAAGGTATAGTGACAGCATCACAGTAAGTGACAGCCATACTTACAGCGACAGCATCACTTACAATAAGTGACAGCATACTTACAGTGATACTATTAAGTAAGTGACAGCCATACTTAAGTGACAGCATCATTTACAGTAATGACAGCATCACTTACAGTAATGAAGCCATACTTACAGTGATAACAGCATCTACAGTAAGTGACAGCCATACTTAAAGCGACAGCATCCTTTACAATAAGTGACAGCATCACTTATAGTAAGTGATAGCCATAATAAGGTATAGTGACAGCATCACAGTAAGTGACAGCATACTTACAATGACAGCATGACTTAAGTAAGTGACAGCATCACTTATAGTAAGTGATAGCCATAATAAGGTATAGTGACAGCATCACAGTAAGTGACAGCATACTTACAATGACAGCATGACTTAAGTAAGTGACAGCATCACTTACAAATCTCTGCGGTTAAGTTACTTTAACTAAAGTTAAAAGTACAAAGAGGCAAACTAGTTTCTAAAAAAAAGTATAAGTATTCAATTTAATTGTACAGTAAAACCTCGTAGTACGAGTGCCTCATTCTACGAGCAATTTCCTTTACGAGCAGCTATTCGTAATAATTTTTGTCTCGTAGGACGAGCGTCCGTCTTTCTTACGCCTAGATTATCTCCGTTTTAAGTTCAGCAGATTAATAAAACATTATTATTTCTTGCATACATTTTATGATTATTGATATACACAATATTGTATATTTTTTCTAATTACATCTTTTCTGCTTATAAAATCAACTAAAAACAGGCATTTTGGATTATGAGTATTTATTTTCATATTAATTTCAAATATGAAAATTACTTTGTAATATGAGTAAAGTGGAAGACACTAGCTGGGTATGGGCACTGCGATGTTTTACTACATTTCCAAAAAACTATCAAGAGATTACTCTGCAGAAACCCTACGAAAATAATGTCGTTAAATGGCGAATTTCAGTACTTCTGATATAGAATGTAAAGGGTAATTTGGCTCCTGTATCATCCATATTATAATATATAAAAAAGTGTAGCACTTTTGCTCTATAACTGCACGGAATGCGTAGAACATAAGGTAACAAATAAAGGAATGTATAATGGTTCTAACAGCTGAATTACGAGCTGCTTTCCTAATTAGACGTTAGGTCGTGTGTGGTCTTTTCAAACGATGTTTGCCGTTAATAATAAAGTTTCGAGGTCCAAATCATGGTTATCACTCTAGATTTTATATCTGCGAGATAAAAAATCGTTTTGCTTCAACTCTCAAAGAATAGATAAATGTCAGGATCCTAGGTACTTATTTTTTAGACTAATATATTTCTTTAAGAAAAGTGGAGCTCACAATGAAGTAACAGTCTATTAATGTGGATCACCCTTAACTCAAATAGATGCTAATTACAATGAGCCACATTCTCTGCCTTTCCAAAGGTACTGAAAACTATAGTACTGGACACTTTCTAATAGTACTGAAAACTATAGTAAGGGACACTTTCCAAGAGCACTGAACCATTTCCAATAGTACTAAAAACTATAGCACTGGACAATTTCTAATAGTACTGAAAACTACAGTACTGGACACTTCCTAATAGTACTGAAAACTACAGTACTGTACACTTTCCAATAGTACTGAAAACTACAGTACTGGACACTTTCTAATAGTACTGAAAACTATAGTAAGGGACACTTCCTAATAGTACTGAAAACTACAGTACTGGACACTTTCCAATAGTACTGAAAACTACAGTGCTGGACACTTTCTAATAGTACTGAAGGCTATACTACTGAAAACTATAGTACTGGACACATCCAAGAGCACTGAACCATATCCAATAGTACTGAAATCTATAGCACTGAACACTTCTTTCTAATAGTACTGAAAACTACAGTACTGGACACATTCTAATAGTACTGAAAACTACAGTACTGGACACTTTCTAATAGTACTGAAGGCTATAGTACTGGACACTTTCCAATAGTTCTGAAAACTACAGTACTGGACACTTCTTAATTGTACTGAAAACTAAAGTACTGGACACTTCCTAATAGTACTGAAAACTGCAGTACTGGACACTTTCCAATAATACTGAAAACTACAGTACTGGACACTTTCTAATAGTACTGAAAACTATAGTATTGGACACTTTCCAAGAGCACTTAACCATTTCCAATAGTACTGAAAACTATAGCACTGGACACTTTCTAATAGTACTGAAAACTACAGTACTGGACACTTTCCAATAGTACTGAAAACTACAGCACTGGACACTTCCTAATTGTACTGAAAACTATAGTACTGGACACTTTCCAAGAGCACTGAACCATTTCCAATAGTACTTAAAACTATATCACTGGACACCTTACAATATTACTGAAAACGATAGCACTGAACAGTTTCTAATAGTCCTGAAAACTGAAGTCTTTGGTGTTAGAAATAACAACTATAAGCATTTCATAAGTACTGTTTGATTTGCAGCATGTTTCAAGGCTAAGGTCTAGGAATGATCTTTGTGATGTACCATCACTTAATGCCGTGCATAACACTCCAATTACGCCATGTATCAATATATATACGTTTTCCATACAGGATACTTTGTTAAATAAGTTTAACAAATTTAACTTATTTGTTAAATTGTTGCAATCAAATGAAAAATCTCTTGAAAGCGTCTCTTTTTTGTTTTTGTTGTTCAGATTTATTGTGTTTTGATTAGTATGGCGTATTATTGCGGTAAATACGACTCAAAACAAGACTCAAAAACACTGTGTAAAAAATATTTAATTGTAATTCATAAAAGTACAATTAAGAATTACTAGCTTTTATTTTTTGTATTTTTTTTTATAGCATGCTCCGTACAGTATATTACATGCTGTAAATACTGTAAATCTGTATATGTGTTTCTGAATTAATTACTTAAAATATAAAAATTTTTGTTGAATAAAATAAATAATGAGTTATGTTAGAGGTAAAGAACACAACTAAAGAATTCCTACCTAACCGAATGTCCACTGCTTGTCTTAAAAAGAAAATATCGTTGAATAAATGTGGACGAGATAGGAAAGCATTATAAATATATAACAGGTCAAAATTGAGGATAGGTAGCGCACAAAGTAAAGAAACGCACTTACAAACTCAAATCTTCAGGCAATCTGTCTTCAGGAGAAAAGAGAAAGGGAGACCAAGCACGTTGTAGACGCCACGGCAAGTAAACCTATATATATATATATATATAATATATAGTTTAATGTAGAAAAAGAAACGTAGAAATCAAAAGCACACACTTACAGTCTCTAATTTTGGTTTGAACCATATTCAGGAGAGATAAGAGAGGGAAACCAAGCGCACTGGTTCAGAGACGGTATATATAACATATCCGTTGCGTCTACAACGTCCTTGGTCTCCCTTTCTCTTTTCTCCTGAAGATGGATTGCCCGAAAATTTGAGTTAAGTGTGTTTGTTTCCTTTGTGTGCTACCTATCTTCAATCTTGAACTGTTATTGTGTCCAGTTTGGATCATTTTCCCGTTTATTAAGTGAATATAATATATATATATATATATATTCTCTGTTCTCTAGCTGTAACTTTAATTATATATATATATATATATATATATATATATATATATATATACTTTTTCGTTAGAAATACGATCCAAAATGGACAAATATAGTTCAATATAGACAAAGAAACATAAAGAAATCAAAAGAACACACTTACAGTCTCTACGTTTTGGTTTGAACCGTCTTCAGGAGAGATAAGAGAGGGAAACCGGTGCGCTTGGTTTCCCTCTGGTATCTCTCCTGAAGACGGTTCAAACCAAAAATTAGAGACTGTAAGTGTGTTCTTTTGATTTCTCTATGTTTCTTTGTCTATATTGAACTATATATATATATAACCCTTTTTGAAACCAACCTTTTTATTGAAATAACTTTGCAGGCTTCAGTAACTGAAGTACCTCAACTTCTGTAATTCAAAATAATACTCTTAATCCTGTAAGTGTTTTATGTACAAATTATAGTTGAAATGTTCTTTAAGTTTATACCTTATTCAATAACTGAATTATTATTGGGAACCGGTTAATAGGATTCCTTGTCCATAGCCAATTGATGTGGAGCGGCATACATGTATGACTGACTCTGAATAGAAGAGTGCATTGCCCCTCGCTCAGCCTAGGTCGCAATCTTATGTATTATGCAATACTTTTATGTTATCCCAATATTATTAATTTTATTTAACATTGGATTAATATTATATTCACAATTTCAAAATGTAGATAACAATCGTTTTATTTTTATTTTAAATATTTTCAAATTTATTGACAATTGACAATGATAAATATTAGTTGTTGTTTTTTGCAAAAATATAAAACATTGAGTATAACACCAGGAAAAGTTTTCACAAAAGTCAAAATTACTAGAGTAATAAAGATCTTCCTGGTAGCTAAAAATTATTTAAGTTCGCTTTAATACTTATTCTTCTAGGAAACTCAATCCCAGATACCACAAAAACCATTAACTGAACCAGCAATAAAAGGGTCAGGTTAGCTCAGTGGTTAACGTACTCGCCTCTGAGCTGGTAGTTCGGGGTTCAATCCCCTCCTGGTACTCGATTAATTCACGCTGGAGGTGAATAAATCTGAGTACGTCGTCCCTCAGAGAGGATGTTAAGCCGTCGGTCCCGAGCCTGCATGATGTCAGGTACTCGTTAAAGATCCCTACTCGACAAGCACACTTCAGTTAGGCAAAATTTAAGACTCCCACTGTAGAATCTGCAGAATAACCGATCAAACAAAAAGCTGGTAAATGGCTGACGTTATCACCCGCTAGGTGATCGGTTTAAAAAAAATAATAAAAAAAAAATAAAACAGTAACCTGCACTCCACTTTTCTTGGGTTCATATTATGCCTATTAGAACCATTATTATGTTTTAGTTTTGACATTATGTTTTTTAAGTAATTGTAATATCAAACCTTTTGGCAATCAATTTATTTGAATGTTTTATTTGAATGTAACTAACATATAGTAATATCAAAATGTGTGGCGAAGTATTATCGAAGTAACGTATCATCAGTTTATATTCTTTAGCTATATCCATTCGACTAGTTAAAAGAATATTTCAATCATTGTTCTACTACAAAGTGACCAGATACTACCAATGGGACTTAATATTTATCATTTTTAATGTAATTGAAAATGTCCTCTTGCATTTGTAAATTCATAAAATATTTACAGTAAAACATTTTATATTTTTTAATAATCCGCAGGAATGACTTAAAATTATAGTCAGATTTTTCTTATTGTGTTTCATTCCTAAAATAAAATTCATTTTAAGTCGTTAAATGAACTTTGTAACTAATCATAGAGAAGTATCTATCACTCCTATTGGTGTAATTTCTTAAGCTCTTAAAGTTCATTCCCTCACATTCACATAGAATGTGATCAATGATATTCCATATAGAGTCTATATCAAAAATGAATTACTATAATGAGACTTTAATACACGCCCACTCAAGCATATCAAAAAAAAAACATAAAAATAAGAAAAAATAAATATCGGGATTTAAAGGACATATAAATACAAACCCACTCACATACGAGTGGGTGACATAAAAAACACTCGTTCACTACATAAAAAAATCTTATAATGAATTCAGGAAAATTAATCCTTACCCAACTAAACACACCACAAAAATTATAAAAAAAAAAATAAATTCGGGTGAGATTAGGTAGTATTAGGTGCTAAATGGTTTAACATAACCACCAATGCAGATATATTATAAAACAAAACAAGTTAAAAATTTATTCAGAGTGTACTAAAATGCGTATTTTCGTCAAAATCCGGTAATAGATTTTTTTCATTATCACTATCGTGTAGTTATTAAAACAATTATTACAATTAATTTCCTTAGGTCTTAATTATTCTTAATGCTGATGAGGATATCAAGTAGGTAACGGTATGTGAAACTAATTATCAATAGTAATTAAAAATTAGATATTCAAACAAACAAAGTTTTTAGGTATTTTGTTTCAAATAAATGGATTGATTAGTGAAAAAAAAAGAGCAATAGATTGTGATTTATTTGATTCTTATGTTAAACGACGTTTGAAATATCATTTGATACCTGAAGAAAAAAAGCTCCAAGTGTTTTGTCCAGAAGCTATCGTTGATATATCCTCATTAAATCTAAAGAAAACAACTTGATCTGTGCTTGTTTAACATAAAAATGATTACAAGCCGGGATCTATTAGGATAATAACAAAGGAGCCGGTATTGGCGGCTTAATAGAGGTTCAGATAGAGATCTGAAGCGCATTGGGCGAGCCGATTGAGTGCCGGCCTCCACAACCGGTTCTTGCTAAAAAACCATTCAAACTTCTTTACTTCAAACCCCCCTCTTTCCTTGCGTAAAACCATTCTGATTTATTGCATTATATTCGTGCCTTTTGTGAACTTGATTATTACAACAACTTATATTAAACATATTGATGGCAAATAATAAAATTATTAGAAAATATATTCAAAAATATGAGTTTCTTGAGGATTTTTCGTCTAAAGAAATTACACTCCTGCTTATATGCCGATGTTTCGCCAAACATTGTTTGGCATTTTCAAGGCTTGTTTTTTAAAAAAAAACTATTTACGGTTCATACCTTTATCTTCTAGCATCATATCTAATATGATATGTCTTCGTGCCAGCATCATATCTGATATGACACTCGTATGATATGTCTTCGTACCAGCATCATATATGATATGATATGTCTTCGTACCAGCATTATGTCTGATATGATATGATGTCTTCGTATCAACATCATATCTGATATGATATGTCTTCGTATCAGATATGATGCTGGTAGGTGGAGGCAGGGGCCGAAAACAGTTCCTTCCTCAAAAACAAACATATAAACAGGAGTGTAATATCTTTAGACCAAAAATCCTCAAGAAACTCATCTTTGAATTTTAAAAATCAGCGAGCGAGAAGCTATATCAATAGAAAAAATATTCTTATTTGAAAATCTATATGTCACAGCAATGTGTTATTAGTTTAGAGAGGTAATAGTCAAGCACAGAAACCACTTGTGGATTCGTTTTTTAAGCCTAAGAGTATTTTAATACTCGGCTAAGAGTATGTAAGAGCTTACATAAAGACTGATTCAAAAGAAGGTGGACAGTCAAAGGTGTTGTTTTCTAACACCTACAGTGTAAGATTTTCACTCTTTAGTGATTCTAGGAGCTGAAAGCACGACTCGTTGTGGCGAACCACAAAACCAAAGGATGAGGGCCTGGTAAAGAACAACACTATGTCTTCGAAACGCGTTGTTTATATTATTAAACTTCTTTATGTAGAGACAATTTCATTAGCTTTTTTTAGCCTACAATCAGTGAGTACTATACAATAACTGATGGCACTACCTTATTACTACTAATGCTATTTTCCTGTTTGTTCTCCTTAAACCTGGATTAATTTGTAGTTAAAAACGGAATTCATATAAATTCTGTATAACACACATACTTCTGGTCACATGTAGCACCTCATTGTATTTCTTCTTCGTAAAACACTGTTCTGTTTGACTAATATAATAGCAGCTATTTTTCTTTATCTTTGGGATGAAAGTATGATTCCCTCAACTATATCATTATTAATGTAATATCAGTTGTGATTTGTGTACGACATGTATTTCTTTTTCTTTAAACTTTATACTCGCTTAATTTTATATTTAGAACCTTAAATTTATAACTATTTTTTTTTTATTGCTTAAACTAATCCCTTAGCGGGTTAAAAACATCAGCCCTTTACGGTCTTACATGATAACATTTAACACAGCTTTGAGGATCGCTCGATGTTATAATCGATAACTATATATTATAATTGATTTGATTATAATCAAATTACTGATAATTATCAGTACGTTCACCGAAACGACCCCCAAAAGAGCTTTCTTTTGGAAAGAACCAAACGACAAAGTGGACAATCAAAAACAACCATGAAATGTTGATGATTTAAAATAAGAGATGCATTTCGGGAAATCAATACACAGACAGACTTGTATAATAAAGATCGTTGAAATATAACAGGCAGACTTCAAAGCTGTGTAAATATTCATCGAAAACAGTTTGACCACCTTCGCTGATCAAATTCCAAACCTTGTTTACAATAAAAGTCAATTGTCGAAGTAATAATTCGGTCAGTACATATAGTTCTATAAAAAAATTTCACATAAAGACGTGAAATAACAATCAATGATCAAACCACAATATGAAATGGGAAAACAAGACTAAGATCTTTCAACTGTAACAAGCGGTCTTCGTCAGAGTCAAAAACCAACGCATGTTTCCTTAGACCAGAAAATAACAGGTAATTAGATTGATACTATACTGGAATTTTGTCATTCCAGTTGACTTAAACAAAGATATTTACTGTTTATATGCCAAGCCTCAAACATACCGACTTGGCGTTCAATGATTTTCGACTTTGGAACGCCATACTCAAGATTTTCAATTAAATGGTCAATGATTTCATAATCATATTCATTTTCAGGTAACAATAGCATTAATATATATCCCATAATTAAAACAAATAGAAATGCTAATAACATAATTGAACAAAAAAAAATATAACTAATAAATGAGATTTGTATGATTAATCAATTAACTAAATTCAATGAAACAATTAGTAATTCATCTGATTGACTATCAATGAGCAAAGTAGACTTTAGGTTGTTAATTATACAGATAATTGATTTTTTAATATCATGCGAGTGAGATAATGAGAAAAAAAAATTAAAACCTAATATAATTCACTTTGCTTTACTTTGAATTTAAATTATTTATAATACGAGTACATCTATAAGATATTGCACATTTTAAATAATGTGAGTGTTTAAGTAATTTATTAATAATAAATACGTTAAATTAAGAATTATTTTAATTTATAAAGAGTTATATAACACTGTTATAATAATATATTAGAATTTGAGGATCTAATGAGAATAATAAATTGTAAAAGACTGTATTGTATTAGGCAATGTTTGTTTCTCTACAAATATGTCATAACGATAGTATAAGAATTTTTTATCATAAGGGATATCAAAAACTCCTTTGGGATAACTCATACAAACTATCATTCCTCATTTGGGATAACTCATACAAACTATCATTCTTCATTTGGGATAACTCATACAAACTATCATTCCTCATTTGAGATAACTCATACAAACTATCATTCCTCATTTGGGATAACTCATACAAACTATCATTCCTCATCTGGGATAACTCATACAAACTATCATTCCTCATCTGGGATAACTCATACAAACTATCATTCCTCATTTGGGATAACTCATACAAACTATCATTCCTCATTTCGGATAACTCATACAACTATCATTCCTCATTTGGGATAACTCATACAAACTATCATTCCACATTTGGAATAACTCATACAAACTATCATTCCTCATTTGGGATAACTCATACAAACTATCATTCTTCATTTGGGATAACTCATACAAACTATCATTCCTCATTTGGGATAACTCATACAAACTATCATTCCTCATTTGAGATAACTCATACAAACTATCATTCCTCATCTGGGATAACTAATACAAACTATCATTCCTCATTTGGAATAACTCATACAAACTATCATTCCTCATTTGGGATAACTAATACAAACTATCATTCCTCATTTGGGATAACTCATACAAACTATCATTCCTCATTTGGGATAACTCATACAAACTACCATTCCTCATTTGGGATAACTCATACAAACTATCATTCCTCATTTGGGATAACTCATACAAACTATCATTCCTCATCTGGGATAACTCATACAAACTATCATTCCTCATTTGGGATAACTCATACAAACTATCATTCCTCATCTGGGATAACTCATACAAACTATCATTCCTCATTTGGGATAACTCATACAAACTATCATTCCTCATTTCGGATAACTCATACAAACTATCATTCCTCATTAGGGATAACTCATACAAACTATCATTCCTCATTTGGGATAACTCATACAAACTACCATTCCCTATTTGGGATAACTCATACAAACTATCATTCCTCATTTGGGATAACTCATACAAACTATCATTCCTCATTAGGGATAACTCATACAAACTATCATTCTTCATTTTGGATAATTCCAACAGGATTATACTATACTATTATATACACTACACTATATTATACTACGTAGTGTATTATGTACTATACTATTATAGTATAGCATAATATATGTATACTATATTATCAACTTTTATACTATATTGATACTATGTAGTATAGTGTAGTACACAGTTTTTTCTGTTTCAAATATTAATAAAGAAAGAATTCATGAAAAATAAATAATTTGTAAAGAATCAAGATGAAAGTAGATGCAAACTGTAAAATCAATTACAGCCTCAAAAACACTATACAGTCGATTAACTATCTACCTTTACGTTGGGGCAATTACTGAAGATAAGTATATACCCTTATAAAGAAGGATGATTGTGTCTTTTCAATGCCCGTATTATTGAATTTTGCATTCAGGGTTGTTCTAGGGAGTGGGGGTGGGGGGTGGGTGGGAAATATAACTCATTTGTTAATTGACACCCATTTCAGTTATGGGTAGGCCGGAAGACAGTGTAGTAAAGTGCTTATGAGCTTGGTTCTAGACTGGCATATCTGATGTTCGATACCTACTTTGACCCTCAGTTTATTCTGGTGGAAGGTGAAAAAACTCTTAAGAGTGGACAAAAGCTGTCGGCCTGATGACCCTGCCTATCTTGGGTACTACTCCTTTAAAGATCAATATTTTTTTTTTATTTTATTTCCTCGAAGTCACAACAATGTGAGTATTACATTACCAGTGACACTGCTAACACGGATGTAGGAGAGAAGAAGCAATTCTGTGACTACACTTCCTGCCATAGGTCTAAGTTGATATAAAATCACTTAGAAGAGTTCATAGTAATAAGTCTCTTGGCCACATTCTCTTCAGACATCTTCTGGGATTTCCTGCAATGCTTGTAGAGAATATTGTTAGGATTAAGGGATTACTATTTTTTGGAAGTTTTTTTTGTGAAACGCTTTATAGCAGGATATTGCTACCTGCTGAACTGTTGTGAACTTCAGGTCGGAATAAATTGCTTGGTTCGGTATATAAAAGGGACAATGAAGAATTTTACGAAGGATTTTGGTTTGATAGGTTTTTATCCGCTGGTTAGTTTTTCTTTGTTGTACACCATATCTCAATGCCGTATGCCCAAATAGTATGCTGTATACTCAAATTCAAAATACATTTGAGTTAGATAAAATTTAGAATTTCTAATGTCAAATATTCAATACGTCGCCTCAGAAAGTGACAATATTTGGCTTATGTGTGTTCTCTAGTGGGGATGGCTACGGCAATCTAACCTAGACTGAGTTAGCAACATTAACGAGTTGATAACACATCAGGGACCCTAAATTTGTTGTAACTCGATAATTGCGATGAGTTCTAATTGGTATCTTTAATCATTTCACTGACGGTTAACTCGCTTATATCATCACAAAAGAGTGACTCAACATAGTTTAACTAAAAACGCTAAAATAAATAAACAACATGATTGAACATGATTAATTACCATACTGATAACTCAAAAAATAAAAAGTATGCAAAATACTTCATCTATAATGTCACCGAAAATATTAGTTACAAATAATTACAAGGGACAGATAATAAAGAAATCAACTACCATTAAAATAATGGTTTCCCAAAAGAAGATATCGATCCCTGGACTGCCTAGTAGGAGCTATAACTGTCTAAATGCTTCCTCATAATAAGGGAAATTGACCTAATTTGTCGTATATTCAATAATATTCATTTATAACACAATCAGTGCGTGTGTATCTAAAACTTTGTTACACATTGTTATATATATATATATATATATATATATATATATATATATATATATATATATTATATATTGGTTACTCCGTTGCGTCTACAACGGCTTGGTCTCTCTTTCTCTTTTCTCCTGAAGACGGATTACCCAAAAATTTGAGTTTGTAAGTGTGTTTCTTTACTTTGTGTGCTACCTATCTTCAATTTTGAACTGTTATATATACATATATGTATATATACCGTATATGTATACATCCTATATATACAGTATGTATATGTACATACAATATATGTATGGACGAGTGTTCACGAAAAGAACACTATCCAGTTCATCACCGATGTTTCGTCAATATTTATTGACATTTTCAAGGCTATAATAAATGTCAACATAAACAATAAATGTCAAAATAATACATAATATAGCATACAAGACGGATAAGTTCTGGACCCTCAGTTTTATAATTTCAACAACATGTCAGATTGTTATGATCATTGATAAAAAATTACACATATTGATTAAAATCCATGTATGTGCTGCCAGATTACAAAAAAAAAACAAAAAAAAAAACAAAAATCAGTTGGTTGTCATCATTTTGATTTAGTTACTTATAGTAAAGTTGATTGAAGACCACTCCAGATTGTTTATTTTTTATTATTTTACAATATTTTAATTCCCTTGTTACAATTCTGTTTACATTATTGTAAGTTTAGTATACTATTTGCATACCTGAGAATAGGTATATACTTGTTTCCAAGTATCTTTTTTGGATTTCATTTTCGAGTTTTTAATCAGTACTTGCTGACAGGAAATCGACGATATTCACATCATATTGTTCCTCCTTGACTATTAATTCTTCAAATTACATATGTATACATATATATAGTTTAACAAGAAAAAAATATCAAAACGGACAACTACAAAGATACATAGATAAATGAAAAGTGCACACCCTCAGACTCTACCTTTCTATTTAAACCAAAAATTATTATATATATATATATAATATATAATATATAAAATTAATTGTTTTTACAACAATTAATAACTTTTTATAAGCTTTGTTAATTATTAAAACAAGTTTTGTATAACAACAAAAAGAAACAAATATAGAAAGAATAATGGGTATACACTCCCAAGGTAATGCGAAACAATTGATTCATATATTATAGAACATATATATGAATACCGATATATTCATTTATGATGTTAACAAGTATTTTTAAGTTTCAATGTTAATTTTGTGGTCCATATTGAAATGTATATATGTATATGGTATATTTATATATATGACAAAAACTTTTTCTTCTTTTTGGGATTTGGTCAGGGTTAATATATGGAATCACCTTATTAAAATTAAAGGTTGCCAAAAAGGCAACGAGAGTTTGATTTTTTATCCTGTGAAATTGACCGAACCCCGATTAGATAACACACCTATTATATTCTCACTAACCTATAGTCAAAGTTTCTATTGTAATTTCTTAATTGTAACTAATTGCACTTTGATGTATGTTTGATTTTTGATTGATTGTATTATTTGTTATATTTCCTCTGTTTTTGTAGACCTATGAAAAAGGTTTTAAATAAAAACCGAAACGTTGGCAATAAGAGTTTAATTTGAACCTGAAGAACTGACCGAGTCCCGATAAACTATAGTTTTGTATATATATATATATATATATATATATATATATATATATATATATATATATAAGTAAAATATATTCAAGTAACTCACCTAAATTAAAACCGGTATTAACGGTCTGAGACATTTGTATTACACGTCGTAGGGAAGTAAGTGAAATTAATTTGGTTGTTGATTTGGCTTGCTTTTCGACGAAGTGTAATGATAATAAGTAAGGCCTTGGAGCCTTAATCCTCTGTGTGTATATATATATATATATGTGTCTGTGTGTGTGTGTATGTGTGTATTTGTGTGTATATGTGTTTGGAACTATAAGATCCACACTAGGGGATTAATCTTTTTCTTTTCAATTAATTAATTCAAGGAAGCATTAGAGACCAGCAGAACTGAACCATGATGGTGCATTATTAATAGCAAACTACTTCATGCAGGTAGCATCAGAAAGTGAATTTGTTAGAATTACACCAGATCAACAAGTCCTCAAAACTAACAATGAGTCTGCATTATTATTTCTTTTCCCTTTTAATAGATTGAACAATTAAAACTCATTTTCATAATTGACAATATCTTTACAGATAACACTAAGGCTAACTCAGTGTTTCATTTGAAGTAACACCTTACTGCTTACTTTTTATGGTATATACCCTCTATAATAAACCAACTATGTTGCTTTAAGTTGTACTGTTATTAACGACATAGTTAACTAAATATTCTAGAGTAATGTGGAGGTATTAGTCAAGAAGAAGTAAACATCAATCAGGTCATTACCCAAGTTTCGTCAATTACTGTTTATATTGGGTATTAGTTTGACATTCATTGTTTATTACAGCCTTGATTTATTAATGTCAATCAATATTGACGAAACGTCAGTGATAAATTGATTAGTACTTTATACTTGACCAACATCGACACAATTCTCTACAATGATTATGTTGTTATATATACTGGTTCTTATACTGGTTTATATACTGGTTATACTGATTATACTGGTTCTTACGCCCTCATACCTTTTCTTTTGTCGTTTATACCGATCCACAAGCGGGTAATAACGACAGCCGTTTACCGCCTTTTGTTTAATCGGTGATTCTACAGATTCTACATTGGGAGTCCTAAATTTTGCCTAACCTCCAGAGCATTTCGAGTTGGGATCTTTAACGAGTACCAGACATCGTAGAGACTCCCCACCAACGGCTTAAAGTCCTCTCCGAGGGACGTCGTACTCAGATTTACGCACCTCCCGCGTGAATTAATCGAGGGCCAGGTGGGGATCGAACTCCGGACTACCAGCCCAGAGGCGAGTACGTTAACTATTGAGCTAACCTAGCCCCTTTTTATTTCTTACTGATTTTACCATTATCTTAAGTTACAGTATACTATATTTGTACTAATTTGAATATAATACGCGTTTTATTTTAAATGTTTGTATGTCAATTCTTTTTATTTAACCAGTTTAATAGTACAGTCGGAATCATTGATATGATTTAATTGTATGTACCAGTTTAATAGGACGGTGGGAATCATTGGTATGGTTCAATTGTATGTACCAGTTTAATAGGACGGTGGGAATCACTGGCATGATTCAATAGTATGTACCAGTTTAATAGGACGGTGGGAACCTCTGTTCTTGGTTGGACTGTTGTTCTTTTGCTTGTTGAACTGTTGTACCGTTATTGGTCAGGCTGTGAGCAAATGTCTTCAAAACATATTTCTACTCAATGTACCTCACGCTACTGGTCATTCATACAAGATTTATGTCAAATAAAGTATGTTAACAAAAGTCAAGTAATTAGCAAGACAGCTGGGATTTACAAATCAGGCTTGCCACCCTAACTCTTCCCGAACTCATTTAACTTCATATCAATCCACTATATATATATATATATATATATATATATATGACGCTTAGTCATCAAGGAACTCTTCCCTCTCCTGTCATCCTCTCCGACCACTTCCAATATTTTCACCAAATCACCCCGGATTTCCTTTAGACGACCCCCCACTCTGGGCAATATCTTCTCCCATAGAAGTTTTAAACGCTCCAGGCCTGCACCTGACACTTTTGGCACAAAGCAATGTGGCAGAAGGAAATGCCTCACCTGTCCCATCATCAATCCTGACAGCCATTTCATTTCGACAGTGAACAGCCATTCATACCCTCTCTCCTTTGCTAGTTCTTGCACTTCCAGCAATTGTGTTTATCGTCTGGACTGCACACAATGTGACTCATTCTACGTGGGCCTGACTTCCACGTCACTTAGCCTCCGTATGAATGGTCACAGGTCATCCGTTGGTCAACGCAAGCAGCTGCCTGTTGCCACCCACGCCAATCTCCATAACCTTCCCTTCAACGATTGCTTCAGGGTTAAAATATTAAGAAAACTCTCAAATGATGACACCCAGACCACTCTAAGGGCTTCTGAGGAAGCCTTCATTTGGTTATTGGGTGCAAGAAATTCCCCTGGTCTAAATTTAATCAGATGATTTTTTATTTTATTTTTATTTATTTATTCATTTATTTATTTATTTATTTTTCTCGTTTAATTTTAGTTAGTTTTATGTTTTTTTCCTTTCCTTTCTCTTTTTTACTTTTCTCCTCCCTTTTACTTAAATATCACTTTTATAATTTTTTAACTCACAGCCTACACTGGTTCACGTTGGTAAGGTGGCTGCACTGCGTGTCATTGTATCGCGCCAGTTTACATCGGCCAGTGGACGCATTTACGTCTCCGTTCCTTCATTCTTTCTCCTTTTATTTTATTTTCTTTCTTTCTACTCTCCTGAAGACGGCAAGACGCCGAAATAATCGAGATTCGTGAGTGTTCGTCCTTTCTCTTGTGTTCTCTAGCTGTAACTTTAATTATATATATATATATCATAGTCGCCTTCCACTTGCTCTCCTGATCACAAGTACCTCTTCTTCTTCCCTTCTACTCTCTTCCTGATGACAAACTTCAGTTCGAAATATTGATCCAGTAAGTGTTCTCATTTCTTATATGCATTGTCTTTTTCATTTATTTATCAGTCCAGTTTGGACTGTTTAGTATTTTTATTTATATATATTAATATTGGCAGCAGAATCTGTGAATAAAAAGGTCGTGAATGCAGAAACTGCGATCATTTTCAATAAAAAGTATATATATAGTTGGGTGTACATTATATATATATATATCCAGTTGGGTTTTTGACTCTGACGAAGACCGCTTGTTACGGTTGAAAGATCTTAGTCCTTTTTTCCATTTCATATTGTGGTTTGATCATATATATATATATATATATATATATATATATATTTTATTAAAAATTATGCCAATTTTAATAAAACATGTTTGATTGAAGGTCTGCTCCCAAAATACACACATACACACATACACACACACACACACACACACATATATATATGTATATATATATATATATATTTATTTATAAAGAGAGAGAGAGAGAGCGAGAGTAAAGAGGAGGACTAAAGCGAAGAGGGGCTCCTCGTTCATTAATATCAAATTGAGAAGGGAAGAGGCGGCATGTGGCAGGTTCTGAATAAATAACATTGGCCTTGCTTTGAAGTCGCCGCCTTATCATTTACACGGAGGAGGCATTCCAATGGGCTCATTACCCCAGCCCATACTTAGGGGCTGGCTGTCTGCCTCTAATGGGCGACCATTACTGTGCTCTTATGTTGACATCGAGCCTAGACCTCTTTGCCTCCTTAGCGATTCTATATGGGAGGTCGGTCCCTTTGTCTTTGCCACTTTCAATCTGCCTTTGCAAAACTAACCCGCTTATCACTTCTTATATTGATATATCTCTTAAAACACTGCTTTTCAGTAGTCCTCAATCCTCATTTACACACACACACACACACATATATATATATATATATATATATAAAAAGATTTCACATAAACACGTGAAACAACAATCAATGATCAAACCACAATAAGAAATGGGAAAACAAGACTAAGATCTTTCAACCGTAACAAGCGGTCTTCATCAGAGTCAAAAACCCAACTGAACACTAGATGCAGAAAACATCTGGTGAGGAGTTGAGAAGAGTGGGAGGGAAGAGTGGTATTTTAAAAGGGTGAAAGCACAGGAAAGGACTAATGTCCAGAAAGGGATGTTTGGGGAAACAAAGGAGTACAGCGGTCTTCGTCAGAGTCAAAAACCCAACTGAACACTAGATGCAGAAAACATCTGGTGAGGAGTTGAGAAGAGTGGGAGGGAAGAGTGGTATTTTAAAAGGGTGAAAGCACAGGAAAGGACTAATGTCCAGAAAGGGATGTTTGGGGAAACAAAGTGTAAAACAACACCAATATAACGTAAGTAGACAGGAAAACAGTAGTGCCTTATTCTTGCATATAAAAAATGAAAATCATCATATTGATTGGACAGGAGCTAAATTTATTACCTATGAAAAATCAATGTTGTTAAGAAATATTATTGAATCGTCTCTAATTAAATTTAATAGATCTAATATTATAAACATTAGTAACGGTCTCTTCAAACTTGATACTTTCGTCACGAGGGCAATAGCCTCTTCAAAGAGGGTTGACAGCTAGCGGATAGTTTTTTACTTTTTCTTACTGTACTCCTTTGTTTCCCCAAACATCCCTTTCTGGACATTAGTCCTTTCCTGTGCTTTCACCCTTTTAAAATACCACTCTTCCCTCCCACTCTTCTCAACTCCTCACCAGATGTTTTCTGCATCTAGTGTTCAGTTGGGTTTTTGACTCTGACGAAGACCGCTTGTTACGGTTGAAAGATCTTAGTCTTGTTTTCCCATTTCTTATTGTGGTTTGATCATATATATATATATATATATATATATATATATATATTATATATATATATAGGTGTATAATGTAATCTGGATTCGGTCAATTTTCCAGGATCAAAATCAAACTCTCAATGCCGACGTTTCGGTTTTATTTAAAACCTTTTTCATAGGCAGAAGTCAGAATTTTTGAATTAGAAAAATGATGAAATTTACATTATATAAAATGAAGTAACAATAGATAGTTAGTGAACTAACATCTTAACTGGTCAAAAACTTGGACCAGACAAGGAAGAGTATATAGAGAAGATGCCTATGAAAAAGGTTTTAAATAAAACCAAAACGTCGGCATTGAGAGTTTGATTTTGATCCTGGAAAATTGACCGAATCCCGATTACATTATACACCTATTCTATCCAACGGTTGATATATTATTGAATTTTTTATATATATATATATAAAGATTTCTCAATAAACGTGTTAGCTTTATTGGGTTTTGGGTTGACTGGTTTATTTGGTGGTCAGTTGGTTTTGACTCTGACGAAGACGACTGGTTTCGGTTGAATGATTTTAGTCTCTTTTTCTCATCTTTTATTGTGGTTTGAACATATATGTAAATACATTCGTATATTTGGAGAACAGTCCTTCGTTAAAATACATGTGAGAGGACCGAAACGTCGGAAGGAATAAATGCATGGAAAACAAAACATATGGTGAGTTGATGTATTTAGTTCCTGAATTTAAACGACTCTTAAGTGATTTGGAAAAGGTATCCAAGAAATTAATTAAAAAAACAATGGGCAGAAAATATAATCTCATATATATATATATATTCAGGTAACTCACCACAAATTAGAGAAGATAGTCGCTCTAAGGCCTTTCGTTTTCACGTCGTCAGAGAGCAAGTGAATACAAGTTGTAAGCAGGTTATGAATTTTGATTTAAAGAAGGAGTAAGATTGGCATCATTGACAGTATTTTTCCCTATAACTGTTGAAATAGTCTTGATTTGTTTGATAATTCCTTCAATTAGAAATTCATCTAATTTAAAAAGGCCTGGACTAGTGTTGACCAAGTTCTTAGAAAAGTCTTTTATGAGGGCGCTTTCAACAATGTTTCTTCTTCTTTCACATGACATAAAAACCAACTCCTTTGCTTCTTTCCAGTTAATTATGTGATTTTTGTCTCTAATGTGTAGGAACAAGGCACTTTTATCATCTTGTCTTCTAACTGAATACTGATGTTGCTTAATCCTTGTATCCATTCCTTTTCCCGTCTGTCCAATATAAGCCAACTCGCAATCCTTGCAAGGAATTCTGTATACACAACAGTTTTTTCGGCTTCTTTTAGAGTTATGGACAAGTCTATTTGACAAATTACCACCACTACTAAATGTAACTGAGATAATATATATATAATATATATATATATATATATAAATAACACATTTGTTATCCCCATCCTTCAGAAAGTATTAAACAGTAGGACTCTCGATAGGGAAAAATGTGCCGGTGCAAGACCTTTTCTGGGTCCCCGTTTCTGAGCATTGTTTCCAACAATATTATATACATAAAGTTCAATATGGACAAAGAAACAAAGTCCTTGTTTCTTTGTGTTACATTGAACTTTATTTGTCCGTTTCGGATCGTATTTTCATGCAAAATGTATATATATATATATATATATATATATATATATATATATTCACTGGATAAGCGGAAAGACGATCCAAACTGGGTTACTAGACGTTGCGTCTACAGTGTGCTTGGTCTCCCTTTCTCTTTTCTCCTGAAGACAGATTGCCCGAAAATTTGAGTTTATAAGTGTGTTTCTTTACTTTGTGTGCTACCTATGTTAATTTTTGAACTGTTATATATATATAAATGTTTTAAGTTAACAATACATTTTATATATGTCGTTTTTTTGTGAGTGTGTGCGTATATATAGTTTAAACATATACTTAGTGGCAGTGGTTCTTAACCAGGGTTCGATGAATCGGCCTCAGGGGTTTGGCGGAGCCTTCACCGCGGAGGTAAACAGCAGAAATGGACACTGATTTGCAAGTGTGTAATTTGTTGTGAGTTCATGCACGATTCATTTTGTGCACCAGTAAAAAAAATAACATAAAAAAACATGACTTGAATTTAAAAAAAAAATCATATTTCCTTTTTCAAAACCAACTAAAAGAAGGCTTCGGTGAAAGCGCATATGGTTCTGTACCTCTACAAGGTTAAGAATCACTGACTTAGCGTTATACCCAACACCACAAAATTAAATGGGATAGTTTCGTCTAGTCCAGAGTTTTTCAAACTATTTTCGACGCGGAACTCTTTTTGGTTCCAAAAACTTTTTCAGGAACTCCAGATTCTAACAATTTTATACAATCATAATAAAAATATTTTGATATGCCTTTTTAAATAGTATGTATGTTTAAAAACAATTAACAAAGTAATATTACTACAATGTGTATTTTTCCAATAAAAATTCAAAACTAAAAGATTTTAATTTTCATATTTTTCACAAGTGGATAACATATAAAACAGAGTTACTAGCAATTTTAACACAGAGTTTGTTTTGTAATCATTTTTGGCTTTATAGTTGAGTGTTTGATTCTCAAGTTAGCCCCAGCATTAAGTCTACTTCGGAATTTGGTTTCTATGGCAGTTTAAAGGGAAAATTCAGTTTCACATAAGTAGTGAGAAATGGCAGCATGTGTGAAGTGCTACTTTTGCAATAGCAGGAAATTCGGGAATCAGATAGTTCCAAAAACTGACTAGTGATTCATCATAAATATGAATAAAATTTTGATCACTTCTACTTATGGGTATATATAGATATAAACATTATTCGCTCTCATGTCTCACAAGAAATGTAGAATAAATCTATACCTACAAAATAAAATTTTTAGAAAAATGTTTTTACTAAATGTTTTTCGCGGAACCTCAGACAGTCCGTTAAGGAACCCCTGGTCTAGACAGTAAGAGTGCTGCAATGGTACTGTTACTACTGGTCCCCGACTATTAATGACATTTGTCAGTTTGGCAAGAGCCTTTTCACACAGAATTATCAAAGATGTAAGAATATTCCGCTTGAATTAAGCTATAGTCATGAAAAAGATTCACAAAAGTAAATCTTTTGCTAACATATTAGAGTCAAGTCACTGAGGACCGAAATATATAAAAAGAACCCGTCGTAATCTAACCGTTGGAAAAGATTGGCATTAAATACATCAAAAGGAGCCGGTTTTTTATAGGTTACTTGATAAAAGATCCATTATTGATTGCAGTCTGTTTTATCTACTACCATGACCCGCAGACAATTCCCTCTTTTTTAAAAAAAGCCAAAAAAAAAACCCAACTTACAGGGAAATCCAAACCAGATATTTTAATGCCAACGAGTTGAAAATAAGTAATATTTAATGAAATTGAGTCAAAAAATGGCAATCTGGCAACCTTAAAGAATAAGGAGTAATGGTTGAGGCAGTACAGTCTAATTCCCTTTCTTCTTCAATTCAACAATAAAAAAATTAATGCATAATTGCCAATTTCAATTTTTAACTTTAATATTCATGGGCTTTCTGGACTCATGTGTAGCACACCGGCTGCACCCCCTTTTGTGGGGTCTGTTAAACGGAAGTGAAATCTAACGTGATTCATCATGAATTGACAAAAAACCAACATAGAAATCACTCTAAGCAAAATAAAACAGAAAATAAACGAAATTGTCCTAAAAAAAAAACGATACACTGCATGGCATTATTCCGTGATAGATATATTAGCAAATGTCGTGATATTGAGCTCGTGAGAGCTCCACAGAGATAAATATAGAAAGTGAACTAACTCTTTGATACTTTCTAACAAATGGAAGCATATTCTAAGATGAATAATAATTATACTTATTCCTAAATTCTCAAACATTCTATGAACTAAAAACAGTTAATGAAGCAGTAGCTAATAAAAAGAAATATACATAAATAAATGAAAATTATAAAGTAACAAAGTGGTTAGTACAAGAGAAATCAACTTTTATTTAAACTCTTACTCATATGACGACTCTGTGAAAGAAACATCGTTTTTTTCTGTATTAACTATTATAATACTATTGAGATTAGCTAAAACTATGAGTCAAAATTATGGCCATTAAGAAGTAAAAGTTTTAATGGAGTCCTGTCAACAAGTCTGACAACCACTGGTCCATACCTATGGCAGTGATTATTCTCAGCTTGTTTGTCGTCACGGCACACTATCAACGAGATAAATTAAAAAAACATAGTTAACTGTTATACCTATAATACTATATATTTGGTAAAAATAGCAGACGCTGATACTTCATAATGGGATATAAAGTAAAATAGCATTACAAAGTAAATAAAATGTTTATTAAATGATAAAGTACAAACTATATTTTATGCCAAATTTGAGGTTGTGTTTTTTGACAACTTCGGTTGTATTTTGGCTTAAAAGGATAACGCTACTCTTATTTCATGATCTAGATTTAAATGTCTGGCTCTTTTTTTTTCGTTTTTATGTTGATCAAAGCAGAAAATTCAAACTCGCACGAATAAAATGTAGAACATTGTAATAATAGACTTAAAGCTTTTTGTGATATTGCCAGATAATCGAATCTAAGATTAATCCAGAAATAATTAATTGATTATTTTAAATGTTTTGAAATTAAATATCGGTTATTACACACTAAAATTAGTTCTTCCTCTCCTTTCAAAGTTTAGACAGCAAAATCCACTCTTCAAAAGTCACATCCGCTATTTTACTGCATGCATCCCGTAAAATTTGGCCGGCACACTTCAAGGATCACGTCGTACAATAAAGTGCCGCAGCTCAGAGGTTGAGTATCACTCCCTTATTCAGTTGGAGCTATAATTAGACAAGAAGTTTTCTGCTACTCTTTTTAATTAATATTTCCTATGTAGGCTTTACTATAATAAAATAAGAGAACCTAGTTCTCAAAGTCACACACACAGGGACTTTGTAATTATATATATATATATATATATATATATATATATATTATATAATAATTATAACATATATATAAATCGATAAAAAGATTTCGATTTATGTAATGTGGAAGCATTTCGAGAAAGGAGGACAAATAAACTATTGTTAGTTTTTATTAAAACTAGACAATTGATTAATAGTCCTTTCACTCATTTACAATAAAGAGATTCACTGGGATACACTGTACACTGACAAATGAAGACAAGTCAACTAACTGGTCAATCACAGGTCAACCCACAAACCAGACCTTAGAGCGAAGATTCAAATTTACATATATATATATCATGATTTGTTTTCTTGACCCAATATTTATATGATGTAAATTTTTGTTTGAGGGTTGAGGTCCAATGATATCATTGGACCTCAACCCTCAAAAAAAAAAAATTAAATTACATTATATATATATATATATATATATATATATATATATATATAATTATTAAAATAAGCAGTGACACTTAAACAGAAACACAACAAAGACTCACTTTTCAATATTTCGACCGTAATGGCGGTCGTCCTCACGAGAAGAAGTGAATTGACGGAGGGACGACAGTCAACTAAAGAACTCACTGGGTGAGGGCTAAAGCAGTGCTGCCGCAAAGGAGACAAATAAAAAAGGAACTAGGAAGTCGAGAGCAAAAATAAAAAAAAATGTTTTTGAAAGGTAGAAAAAGGTTAAGAAAAGAAAAAATAAAGAAAATATATAAAACAATTAAAAAAAAATATTTTTTTTAAAAAAAAATAAATAAATAAAAAATATATTAAAAAAAAAAACAAAAAAAAACTAAAAAACTAACGATTTAAATTCAAGCCAGGTTTCGAGCGAGCCTCCAGGAGCCAAATGTGGGCTTCCACAGAAGCTTTTAAAGTAACTTGTCTGTTATCACTGGGGACTTGTTTAAGAACTTGGACTGTGAAACAATCATTGAAGCTGAGGTGGTGGGAATTAGCGTGAGTGGCGACAGGGAGACTGCTGCGTTTACCAACCGAAAGCCTGTGATTATTCATCCGAAGGTTCAGCATATATATATACACGAGTTCAAAATTCAAGAAGAGTAACACACAGAGTAAGGAAACACACTTACAGACTCAAATTTTAGGGTAATCCGTCTTCAGGAGAAAAGAGAAAGGGAGACCAAGCATGTTGTGTTGTAGACGCAACGGAAGTAACCGTCAATTACTATTACAACCGTCTATTGGGTTACTTCTATTTCTTCAGATTGAAATCCTCAGTTGGGATTTGACTCTGACGTAGACCGCTTGTATTACGGTTGAAAAATTTTAGTCTTTTCTCCCCATATCTTTTTTGGTATGAACATTGATTGTTGTTTCACATGTTTATTGTGGAATATTGTTATACCATATAAGGAGGTTGAATGTATATTGTGATGTTTATAAAAGTGTAAGTTTATCAACACATAAAGAAAAAACAAACTGAAAAAGTAAAATATATTGAATGATTTGGCAGATATTGGGTAAATGTTAAAAACATGCAGAGAAGTTTGTGCAAGTTTGCTTTTGTGATGGAGCGGGTTTAATCTAAAAGTAGGTCAGAAAGCAGTTTGATAAATATAAATTGTATTTTTGTTAGACTAGAAAGACTTTTACAAAGTCAGTCGTGAGCTCAACTTTCTAAAGTGTCGTGGATAGATTTATACTGCAGAGTCAAGAAGATAGTGTTAATAACCAAAGCTGTTGATATATTTTGAATTTATGAGGGAAAACTTCTATCAAGGCAAAGGAATTGGTCAGTGAGAAATACAGCAGAATGGTAACTTTTGCCATATAACTGAAGGTTGTGGGTTCAATATGAATTTGAATCCAGTATAATTCTTAATTTAACTAAACCACTATATTTATAAAATGACAAAAATAAAATAATATAATAAGAAGGGTATTTCCGAACTTTTGCACAAAAGAAATAATTAATAGATTAATCAAGTGGCAAATTAATAATAAGATTAACGGTTATTCTGAATGTCATAAAGTGGATTCAATTTGAATAATGAATCCATTAATCATTTATAATAATGAACGATTATTATTCATAAATAAATAAAACTGTATTTCCTAAGTATATAGTGTACGCATATATACTATTCCCTTTAGGTAACAACTGGACTGACCTGAGTTAAGGGCGTTGTTGATTCCCACATAGTTGTCATCAGGGGGAAGTCCACTGCACTTGGAACACAAAACTTTCTTGCCAGTATATGTTGCTCTGTCTCCGGATGGAAAAGGCTGCCTAAAATATAAATTTCAGTTACTTATTTATATTAAAATAAATTATATCAGAAATGTATGAAAATTAAACAATTTGCTTCGTATTTTGAATGTATTTTCATTCTACTTGCTGGGAGAATAAATGGAAGGCTAGGTGGGTATCGATCCCCAGACCTAGCAGTTCAGGCGAGTACGTTAACTACTGAGTTAACATGGCCTCCTACGCTTATATATAAACTCCAATTGACTTCTTCTGCCTTGTGACAACTCGGAGCTTCGCTTGTTCTAAGGTCACGTGGAGCTATAGTTGTTTTGTTATTGTTACAGGTACTACACTGCGAGGTCTCTCTCTGGAATTGTAACAGCTACCTTATTCAAGTAGAACTTCAAAAAGCATCTACCTGGTACTATCTGATGTGATTTGTCATCCCTGAGGGGCTTTATTACTTAATAAATTACTTTATTACACGGTCATTCATCTCTAGCGACGTTTGACTCACGTCGCGTAGTTTCAATCAGTCGCAAGGCTTGTCTGCGTTGTATGTGTTAGCTCCGTGCTATTCAAATATTTTATTTTTGTAATCCCGCACAAAGTGAAGATATAAATATGATTGAGGATACAATATGAATTCCTCGCTTCGCTCACCAACACACAAGTACCTATGTGTCTCATACACAATGAAACGATTTCTAATGAGGCAGTATAACAGTTGCGACTCCGTGATCATCCTCAACGCACGCATACAGACAAAACGGACATGCTTCTCATTAACTCTTCATGGTTCACATGAACCATGAAGAGTTAATCTGACTTACAGACTTCAATGAAGTCTGTAGTCAGACTTCTCAGTCTTTTGTTTTTATAACTCTACATATTAAATTTGGTTACAAATGTTTCTGTTTTCTCAAGGTGGGTGATAGGTCAAAAAAGGTTGGTACCACTGCAATTAGACAGATAAATTAATTTCATGGATGTCAGTGTCACAATACAAAAGAAAAAAAAAAAGATCCTTACCCTTTACAAAAAAGCATTACATAAACTTTCTATTTAAATTCCCATAGTGAGTATGTCTAGTGTTACAAACATGGAGCAATTAAAGTGTTATTACAGAGAGCATATAAAACAGCGTGAAATTTAGAGGTCTTTTACAACAATAACTTAAAGAAAGTAAGCCATTTATTAACAATGGATATTCTAATGAACAGTTTGATAAAGTTTTAAACAAATATCTATAGAAGAGAAACACTATTAACGAAGAAGCAGATAACGTTAGTGCTTTAACAATAAAGGCTGGTTTGAGAGATGGTAAGAGGTGGCTAGTGGGTAACGGGAAAATAGTAGTGATAAGCCAACTCTCATTATGTGCTATGTGAGGCAGACTACTTGTAGCATGTTAGTAAAAAATAATAACCAGATCAACAGCACTATACTGAACAAGAAAACCATGGGTAAGACTGAGTGCAATGTAACCATGGGGACCTTACTACTCACTCGCACTCGTATGCAGAGTGACTACAACTTCTCTATCTACGAGACTAACTGTGTATTTAATAGCTGCAGCTACTAAAAAACACATGAAACAGATACATAGCATGAAGTTGACTAAAAAAAAAAAAGGTAACTTCTGCATTTAGTGTTTCAGTTGGGTTTTTGATTCTGACGAAGACCGCTTGTTACGGTTGAAAGATCTTAGTCTTTTGTTTTCCCATTTTTATATTGTGGTTTGATAATTGATATATATATATATATATATATATATATATATATAAATGATTCAATAATATATCGACCGTTTGATAGAATAGGTGTGTTCTCTAATTGGGGTTCGGTCAATTTTCCAGTATAAAAAATCAAACTCTCGTTTGATTTAGCCTATGAAAAAGGTTTAAAATAAAACCGAAACGTTGGCAACGAGAGTTTGATTTTTTGTCCTGGAAAATTGACCGAACCCCAATTAGAGAACACACCTATATATATATATATATATATATATATATATATATATATATATATATATATATATATATATAATATATAAGCGTTATATATATATATCAATGATCAAACCACAATAAGAAATGGGAAAACAAGACTAAGATCTTTCAACCGTAACAAGCGGTCTTCGTCAGAGTCAAAAACCCAACTGAACACTAGATAGAAATAACTAAATAGAAATCCCTCCAATATTTATTTATAAAAGAACATAAAAAATATATAATACAAAATAATAATTGAGGATTTGTACCCTGAAACAATCATTGAAACGGAGGTCATGGAAATTAGCATGGATAGCTATGGGTATGTCACTGCGCTGACCAATGGACGCCCTGTGATTACATAACATGAAACATAATTTAATTTATAATTATGTTTCAAGTTATTGTAATGAAATTCTGTATTGATGTAGACCTGAAGATGTCTACAAATATAGACGAAACGTCAGCTTAAAGGTGTTGAATTATTGAAGCTAGACCAAACCTCGATAAAAAAGTAAAATAATATTATATATATAAACTATATTGACACAAAGAACACACAGAAATGAAACAGAAACTCACTGCTATATTTAAATGTCCTCGTCATCAGGAAGACAGAAACGAGTCGCTCCGCAGGCAGATAACGACTCGTTTCTATCTTCCTGATGACGAGGACATCGAAATATAGTAGTGAGTTTCTGTTTCATTTCTCAGTGTAGTTTATATATATATATATATGATTCGTTATGATGGTGACCAATAGGAGAGTAGTTTGTAGGCCAATGAGTGGGGTTCTTAGAAAGACCCAGCGAAGCCTCCGTTATTCCGCCAATAGGTATAGACGTGAACTACTCTCCTATTGGTCACCATCGTAACGAATCATATATCCTTCACCCGACAACTCATAGAAACCTGGGATTTAAACTTTGATTTGTATCTAACGTGTTTACAAAAGTCTTATTTTGTAAATATTCTGCAGAATTTTCTGCTACATATTAGATATTTATTTACATACACGCACACCAGATCTAAAGATAAGGTACGAGAGGTATTTTAAAAAAACATAAAATGCAAAAAAAAAGGGAACAAAATGCTGTAAAGGATATAGTAAACAAAAGAGTTTTAACGGGAAGAAATAAGTAAAGCGTTATCTGCTAGCTGTTAACCCCGATAGAGAACTATCAACTCTCGTTAACGCTGAGTTTAGCTTGAATTCACCACGACTAATGTTTATGGCATCTTATCTATTGTATTAAATGAATGAGGACTTGATTATATTTCTTAACAGCAAAGGTCTTGCATACGCGATTATTTTTACCTTCTCATTATTTATATGCTAAAATAAGGCTTCGCTTTATTCATCTCTAATTACAGCAAGATTACCAGAGTATTGACGTTGTTTGACACGCAATTTTAATGATTTAACAGTCTGACTTATGTATTTTTATAACAACATTTACATAGACTTTTTAATATCACTATGTTATCATAAAATATACATATATCAAACCGTAAAATTATTAAAATTGTATTGCTTGCCAAACAACATCAGTACCCCATATTATATGTATATAAATTTCATTATAGATATTATATATTAAATAATATTAAATTATTAAAAAAATAATATTATATATATAATATATGTAAAAAAATAATATTATATATATATATAGAAAATTGTCACAATAACACGTGATATAAATATTCAGGTAACTCACCACAACAACAGTTATAGGGAAAAATACTGTCAATGATGCCAATCTTACTCCTTCTTTAAATCAAAATTCATAACCTGCTTACAACTTGTATTCACATGCTCTCTGACGACGTGAAAGCGAAAGGCCTTAGAGCGACTATCTTCTTTAATTTGTGGTGAGTTACCTATATACTCGTATATATATATATTATATATATATATATATATATATATATATATATATATAAATAATTCTACCTTTTTTCGACCACAAAAATAACAGCAAGCAGCAGAGGTTATTGAGGGTTACAAACACTTCACTACACAAACAAACACTTCACTTACGCCAACGTTTCGCTATATTTTTATAGCATCATCAGGGCCGTACAAATAACAAGATATACGTCCGACAGATAGACACAACGAAAACAGTAGTAAATATTACAAAACTGATAAGACATGATTATATGAGTAGTGTGGTGTACTCTGTAGAATGTAGAGATTGTCGTCAACAATATATTGGGCAAACTGGAAGGTATTTAGACAGTCGAATTAAACAACATAAAAATGATGTCAAGATTAAGAAACCTCTTTGTGCGTTGGCTGACCATACCATTGGTAGTGCAAAAATAATTGATTGTAAACCAAACCAAACAATATGTTTAACAAAAGAGATGTTTCATATTTCAAAATCAGACAACTCATGCAATAAAAAAACAGACATTGCCAATATTATTAAACTTTATTGCAATATTATAAACGCTTAGCTTTTCTGGACAACCTGTTATAACCTGTCTTATCATTTTTGTAATATTTATTACTGTTTTCGTTGTGTCTATCTGTCGAACATATATCTTGTTCTTTGTACAGCTCTGATGATGCTATAAAAATATAGCGAAGCGTTGGCGTAAGTGAAGTGTTTGTTTGTGTAGACCAACCCTCAATAACCTCTGCTGTTTGCTATATATATATATATATAAACAGTTCAAAATTGAAGATAGGTATCTCAGAAAGTAAAGAAACACACTTACAGACTCAAATTTTTGGGCAATCCGTCTTCAGGAAAAAAGAGAATGGGAGACCAAGCACGTTGTAGGCGCAACGGCTAGTAACCCTATATATATATATATTATAATTTATAATTTAATTATTATAATAATTATATTTAATATATATATATTATAATTATATTATATTATAATTATATTTAATAATTATAATTTAATTATAATATAATATAATTATAATATATTAAATATAATTATTATTATAATTAATAAATTATAAATTATAATATATATATATAGGGTTACTATAATATAAATTATAATTTATATATATATATATATATATATAATATATATAAAAATTAATAATCAACATTAACTCTTGATATAATATATGAATTAAACACCACAATAGACAAATATAAATTAATTACAATGTTCTAAGGCCTTTCGATACAATATCATCAGAGGCCTAATTGAACCAAATAAAAAATATAATAACAAGTTAACCTGGTTGATTGAAGTCTTCAGGATTGCTGGCATCCCTGTCTGAATTTTATGTTCCTAAAATTGAAGGAGTCTTGATCTGCTTAATTATTTCTTTTATTAATATTTCATCTAGTTTGTAAAGTCCTGGACTATTGTTCATTATCCACATTATTCAGAATCCACAAAAGAAAGAACTTCCATATTAGAAAATTATTTAGCAAAACCCTCAAACATGCAGCAAAGAACCTGAAAAACAATAAAGACATTATCATTAGAAGAGCTGATAAGGCCAGCACATTGGTCATATTAGACAGGATAGATTACAAACGTAAATTAGATCATATTCTAGAGGACACAACTATATTCAAAAAGGTTCATAAAAATCTAACAGCTCAACTCAAAATAGAAATCAACAAACTTATTAAAAAAGTCAACAAATCAGGAAAAGTACTACTACCTGTCACAGGAGACTCCAGCCCAGGGTATTTATTTGGCACAATAAAAATACGTACATAAACCAGGACACAATATCAGACCCATTATATCACAAATAACAACTCTAACTTACTCTACTGTCAAAGCCCTCAACGCTATAATAGCACCTTATTTACCAGCCAAATATGTAATAAATTGAACTGACGACTTCCTAGATCTTTTAAGAGTGAACAACCACAGTATTATTAGCTTTACTTGATGTTGAATCATTTTTCACAAATGTTCCTGTTGAAGAAACTATCAAGACTCTCTGTGATACAGTTTACAATCACCCATTCCTTACTGTAACTTCTTTTGGTCGACCAATACTGGAAAAACTTCTAAGAGCTTGCACAAGCAAAAGTCCATTCACTCATGTAGATGGCAGCACATATTGTCAAGTAGATGGAGTCGCCATGGGATCCCTCCTGGGTGTCATATTTGCCAACTTTTATATGTGCCATTTGGAGAACACTATATTCAGCAGAAAACCTGAACTCAAACCTCAACTGTACTGCCCGATTGTTTTTTAATCGTAAAAGATCAAAAGCATGTAAAAGAAATAACAACATCCGAACAAAATTCAGTTTTAAAATTCACCTGTGAAATTAGTGACAATCAAATGTTAAATTTTTTAGATGTCAAAGTAAAACAAGATAACCTATTTTCAACATCTTCCTATATGAAGACTTCTCACAGTGGAGTCTATTTAAATGCCATAAGTGAATGTCCCCAACGCTATAAAGACAATACTATCAAAGCGCTTATTCACAGGACATACAAAACGTCGTCAGATTGGAACACATTCAGCACCACTATTGAACAGCATAAGCAGTCATTCATTAACAACGGTTATAGCAATAGACATATTGACAAAATCTTTCAAATACGATATACCTTGTATATCTAAATAAACAGAATGGAAGAACTAATAAAACCCAAATAACTCAAGTATAGGCACCATCCATAAGATCATTTACAAAAATCAATATTCGGAACAGAAATTTCATTTCAAGATAGATGAAAGAATCTTAAAAACCATCATCAAAAACAATATCTCATTCACTAATCCACAAGATAAACTCAACATCATAGTTTACTACAAAAGCTCCACAACATGCAACCTCATCATGAATAACCAGGAAAAATAAATTTACCAACTTCAGAAAACCAATCTTGTGTACGAGTATACCTGCCCTATTGGAAACTATGAAGTCCAAAAACACTCGTACATAGGAATGACTTCCACCACCCTGTCTTGCCGTCTAACCATGCACCTTGGAGCGGGAGCAATACGAAAACACACATCCAAAATGCACAACCAACAACTCACAAGGAAGATGTTAATAGAGAACACCGTAGTTCTCAAACAAGAACAAGATCAGAGGAGGCTGTATATAATTGAAGCACTTCTAATTCTGGAAAAAACCAGAATTAAACCAATAGCATACAGGGAACACACGGCAACTAAAACTACTAGGAAGAACAACCCACCCATCATAATTTATTTTTATTAACTTTTCACAATAATTTTTATAATTTTTGAAACCATACTGTAACAAAACTTAAACTGTAGTGTAATTTTTCCTTTCTATTTTGTTTACACTGCTGTTTGGTAGATAACAATATCAAAACATTCTGAAGATGGTTGAAGACGACCAAAACATGTTAATAATTTAGGTTAATTTAATTCATCTGTTACATTCAGAATAAATGCAACTTATAATAAATAGTGATGTCTAACAGTAGCTTTGCTCATATTATACATGAACTCAACCTTGAAGAAAGAAAATTAGCTAGGAGATTTGAAAAGCTCAATAAAAAAAGGTACGTTCAATCAAGTCAATTGATTTTAATACGTGTGTATAAAAGAAGGTCTGCTTCCTACCTTTACACACACACACATATATATATATATAATATATATATATATACTTTTACGTTGGAAATACCATTCAAAACGGACAAATATAGTTAAATGTAGAAAAAGAAACATAAAGAAATTAAAAGTACACACTTACAGTCTCTAATTTTTGGTTTGAACCGACATCTGGAGAGAAAAGAGAGTGCAGAAATGGTAAAAAAAGTGTGTGTTTTTTATTTTATTTTTGTTTCTTTATCTATATTGAACTTTATATATCATTAAATAAATATTTTAAAAATGTGAAACTATCTTTTAAAGTTTAAGCCAGAAGCTAATACAGGAAACAGTCGTACATCGTAAGGTGATCTTCGGAGTTGGAGCGCTTTCAGACGTTGTCCATCTTCGCAACTAACCTACTGATCTATTATGCATGAATTTATATTTTGCCTAAAAAGGAGAAGTATAGCATAAATATGTTTGCATAAATTGTTTGCATCATACCAATTTATTTTTTTTTTTTTTTTTTTAAATTTGATATTACATAATATTTGTTTTTCTTCTAAAAAATACTGACTCCAGAATATTGAATTTTCGGGTTTATTATAAAACTGATGCAGCAGTATCTCAAAAAAAAAAGATTATCATTGATTAAAAAGCTGGTAAATAAGTTATATATCAAACCGTTTAACGGATTTTAATGAAATTATACTCTTAAACAGCTCACTTTGAGACTGCTAGATCCGGCTTCGATTCTCGCTTTGTTCTTCGATTTATTTACATGGCAGGTGAACAAACAAAGCAGAGAAATGCCCTCTCAGAAGAAGGCATTAAACTGTTGACTTCGAGCCTATACCATATGCAAGAACTCGTTAAAGATCAAACTCAAACAAACTTAATATTGGAAAATAAATAATATATTAATGTAATAATAATTTATTATATATGTATATTTTTGTATATGATAACACATTCTGAGGAATATGATCAGAAATGGGCAACAAAAGTTCAAAAACAATCAAAAAGAAATCATACAGGAGTTATATGAAGCAGACAGCTAAGAGTTAAAAGCTTTTGAAGGGCCTAAACTTAAATAATATTTATAAAATTTCGTGAACAATTTTGCCATAAGAAGTACATAGTTGATAAGATATATGCAGCTCAATTAGGGCACTGGAAAGCACTAAAAATAGTATTTTAAATAACGTAAATACTGAATGAGTAGAACAGATCAATCTAAAGCGTCATTTCTGTAAATTAATAATGATAATTATGACATAAATTAGACCGAAGATAATCATACTTGAATGATCAATAATTTTTATAATATACCATTAAGCCTTCATTAATTTATTATGAATACATTAAACATTAGATGTGTTTATTTATCTATTGAATAAAATATAAGTGGTATAAGTTGCATAAAATTATATGTGTGTTTAATAAATTATATATATATATTTTTTTTTCTTTAATTTAACAATAAATTATGAACAAGGTTATCATATTTATCGTATTAGTGAAATTATCTTATTGGAATCACCTAAAAAAAAGGTACTTGGTGATTTAATAAGGAGTTTTGATTTTAGAACACGTTTGCCATCAGTCAAAAGACGTCTTTGGGAGGGGAGGGGAGGGGGGGGGTGCTGGGTGGGGCCTTTACTGACAAGCCTGATGCGGCTACCGCAGTTAGAATACCATTCCCCTGTTCACATATGCCTCAAATAAATTAACAACTTTAATATTTGTGTATCAATCAATAAAAATTTTGATTAAAATTTGTTGTATTCCATAGAATGAGCGTAGAATCAGAGTTTTATCTTGTTTATTTCAATCACTATTTAATAATAAAGAAAAAGAATAATGTTTTCTATGATCAGATAGATGATCGTCTAATGAAATCTGTTGTTCTTAAATCTGGAGTGGCCGACACTCAACTTTACTATAAGTAAACATGATATCAAACTTCTCGAGTACATAATACATAATTCCAATTTAGGCATAATATAAATGTCTAAATGGGAGATGATTATTAGTCTTTCATTCCTGGAGGTAGTACAAATAGTAATTGATCCACTTATCAATATATATATATATTTGTGTATCACAACACTTTTAAAAATCAACAAAAAAAAAAACAAAGCATTGATCAGAAATGGGCAACAAAAGTTTAAAAGCAATCAATAAGAAATCATACATGAGTTATATGAAACATACAGTTGGGTTTTAAATTTTCAAAAAAGTTGACAGTTTCAATTTTTTTGAATTAACTGTCATCAAGAGTGCGAGATTGAAAAGATAAACCACAGTAGAAAAACAATAAAAAGAAGTCTGGAGTGGCTTACACTCAACTTTACTATAAGCAAGCATAATATCAAACTTCTGATGCACCTAATATCATACCATCTCATATCATTTCTAATATCATACCATCTCATATCATAGCTAATATCATACCATCTCATATCATATCTAATATCATACCATCTCATATCACATCTAATATCATACCATCTCATATCATATCTAATATCATACCATCTCATATCATATCTAATATCATACCATCTCATATCATATCTAATATCATACCATCTCATATCATATCTAATATCATACCATCTCATATCATATCTAATATCATACCATCTCATATCATATCTAATATCATACCATCTCATATCATATCTAATATCATACCATCTCATATCATATCTAATATCATACCATCTCATATCATATCTAATATCATACCATCTCATATCATATCTAATATCATACCATCTCATATCATATCTAATATCATACCATCTCATATCATATCTAATATCATACCATCTCATATCATATCTAATATCATACCATCTCATATCATATCTAATATCATACCATCTCATATCATATCTAATATCATGTCATTTCATATCATATCTAATATCATGTCACTTCATATCACATCTAATATCATACCATCTCATATCATATCTAATATCATACCATATCATATCACATCTAATATCATACCATCTCATATCATATCTAATATCATGTCATTTCATATCATATCTAATATCATACCATCTCATATCATATCTAATATCATACCATCTCATATCATATCTAATATCATACCATCTCATATCATATCTAATATCATACCATCTCATATCATATCTAATATCATACCATCTCATATCATATCTAATATCATACCATCTCATATCATATCTAATATCATACCATCTCATATCATATCTAATATCATACCATCTCATATCATATCTAATATCATACCATCTCATATCATATCTAATATCATGTCACTTCATATCACATCTAATATCATACCATCTCATATCATATCTAATATCATACCATCTCATATCATATCTAATATCATACCATCTCATATCATACCTAATATCATACCATCTCATATCATATCTAATATCATACCATCTCATATCATATCTAATATCATACCATCTCATATCATATCTAATATCATACCATCTCATATCATATCTAATATCATACCATCTCATATCATATCTAATATCATACCATCTCATATCATATCTAATATCATACCATCTCATATCATATCTAATATCATACCATCTCATATCATATCTAATATCATACCATCTCATATCATATCTAATATCATACCATCTCATATCATATCTAATATCATACCATCTCATATCATATCTAATATCATACCATCTCATATCATATCTAATATCATACCATCTCATATCATATCTAATATCATACCATCTCATATCATATCTAATATCATACCATCTCATATCATATCTAATATCATACCATCTCATATCATATCTAATATCATACCATCTCATATCATATCTAATATCATCTAACTGCAGCAGTAATAACATTTCTGAAAAGCCAAAGTGTAGATTTCGTGTTACGGAATAATCTATTACAGGAAAATATGGCTTTTGTTCCAATAACCAGTGCATTTCTTACATGTTTTGAAGATTTAGGACAAATTATACTATTTAAAACTTTAAAATATTCCTATTTTGTCTCAAAAATGTAATTTTTAAAATATTTAAAATAATATTTAAAATATTACAAAAATGTAAGAAACATATAAGAAAAATGTCGTTTTAAGATAATTTTTAATTTATCATGTAGGATCGTTGTTTTAAAATTTTAATTATGTTTTACACTTTTTGATCTTTCATAAATTTATTATATTGGCAATTTTATGACATGCTAGTCTTTTTAATAAACCACTTTTCTTTCCCTTTGTCAAAAGTAATAATAATCTAGTTTACTTTGAGCGAGTGTTATCTTTTGCCTGCGTGCTGTACTCTGTTATAAGTTGCTCTAAATGTATATTGAGAAAAAAAAATAGTAATTAGCCAGTTTTGCATACTCAAATCAAAATTTAATTCGGTTTTCCAGTATATTTTAAAAAATTTTTATAGTTGGAAGTTTGAAATCTTATAAATAATAGATATGAACTATTAGACTGATGAAAACTAGTATTTGTCAAGAACTGAATAACTTTTTTTGAGGAATGAGTTCATTTCTCACACTTCAACATTCCCAAAGATACTATGATTCATAAATATAAAGAAGTTTACACCTGATATTAAGTTTTGTTTTAAGACTGCGATATATAGATTGATTAGAGCATTCTATTAGATATATACATAAGTTTTGTACATAAAACCATGGAAAGCATCAGTATGTATGTACGATCATTATAATTGTATGATGACTGGCGCTGATTTCTTATATGTAACCATATAAGTCTTCTCATAAATCAAATAAATCGTTAAATCTATTCAAATTTTTTTATCATACCTCTAAACATCAATTTTATTTCTGTTGATTTACTCACAAAATTACTAAGCAACCTAAAAAAATTAAATAAATTTAGACAAATATAAGTATAGTAAATAAACCATTAGTCCAGAATCAATATTTAGTTTTTATAGCTTTATTGCTCTTTGCCATAATTAAAATTTCATGAATTTTATTTTAAAATTGTTCATTTTCTTTTTAATTTTTTGGAACAACTTTATGGTTTTTAATGAGTCATTTAGCGTCAAAAAAAAAACAGGTTTTTGAAAACTGAAACTATACTATAATGGCCTTTTGTTTTATGTCATTCTGAAAAAGAATATATCAACTCAATTCTCCACATAACATACTATTTGTAGGAATAGTTTGATTTTGATCCGTTAAACGATACAGATTGTATCGCTGTAATATTCTTTTAGGTTGAATTAAAAGTCAACATATTTACATTTATGCAAAGAACAATATTTCGAGTAAAACACTGCGCTCTTAACTCTATGCTTAACTATGTCTTCAAGTCACTACAACCTACCATTCAGTGTTACCAACTACTAACAGTAGTTACCAACTACCATTCAGTGTTACCAATTACTAGTCAGTGTTGTCCAACTACTAATCAGTAGTTACCAACTACCATTCAGTGATACCAACTACAAATCAGTGTTACCAACTACTAATAAAGTAATTTTTTGTCATTCAATTTATTCATTCTTAAACAAGATTGATTCCAAAACATTAACACTTTCGATACTTCTAATACATTCAATACATTTAAAACTTTTCTACCTGTCCTTTCTTGAAGACGGCAAGAAAGAAGAAATAACGTAATATTATTACAAAGGTTTAAATTGTATTTTAACTTAGGTTATTGTGAAAGTTATAAATCAAGTGAACTATTTATTTGTTTTTATTTTGATATTTTATTTATCAAAATACCAAAATACCAACATATTCTTGAGAGTATGCTACTCTATGGCATAAACCTTGTTTCTGGTCATTGGTCAAAGGTTCACACTAGCCAAGGAAAATTGTTATTTTTCAATACAGGGGACAAGGTTATTGCAACCTAAAATATTTAACTAATATTTTAGATTGCAATAAAATATGCTATCATATTAATTAAATTTTTTTTTAAATATTTATAGAGGTGAAATAATTTTAAAAAAAAAAGTGAATTTCATTTAAAATATTAAAATATATACTTGTAATATTCACTTAACTTAATGGTGTTATTCAAGCAACGGTGTAAAAGGCGGCAATAGAAGTGAAATACTGAATCAGGAAAAGGTGAAATACTCATTCTAGATGGTTAGTACAAATTAAAGGAGTGGGTGTGGGGGGGGGGGGGGGTGTTTATAGAGTGACACAGCAACAAAATCGTCTAATTCAATTAGTCACTTCCGCTCTATTACTTCTAAAAAAGAAACCCAACTGATATTTTCAATGCAACTAATTTAAGACGCATTTAACGTATTATTTTGATAATATTTCTTTTTTTTCCTCCAAAGTAGTAAATAAATTATGACTATAAATGTAGTATAATTGATTATTTAATTAGTGAAATAAAATTTAAAATAATAGTTGGATATAACAAGCATTATATTAAATTATAATACATATATTAACCCGTATTCGTTGGGTTTTATATCCAATTGATCAATTTGCAAATATGCATGATGCGAAAGCTACCTTTTTTTGCCAAAAACCTGTTCTTAGATAACATTTTTTTTTCTCCTAAACTACTGATTCTAGAGTCTTGGAATTTTGGCATTATGTATGAGGCTACAAAAACAATAAACGAAGAATAACCTCATTTTTTTAACAACAGGAAATATTTTTTTCAATTAAATGTAAAAATTTGACTTGTTGTAAACTAGTTAATACGATTTTTGACAAGGAGAAAGAAAAGTGATTCTTTAAAAACACTAGCATGCCATAAAATTTTCAATACAATAATTTAGTAAAAGTCCATACATCATTCAAAATTGAATATATTCCTTTAGTAATAATAAATGAAATAATTCTACATCTTACATTAAACATTATCTTAAAACAGTATTTTTTCTTACTTGTTTCCGACATTTTTTAAACAAAATAGGAATATGTACAAGTATTTAAAGGGAAACTTTGTCTTTAATCTTTAATCTAGAAGGAGGTCAGATAAACTATGCAAAAGATCCACTGGCTGTAGGAACAAAAGTCTTGTTCTCCTGTAAGACATTATTTCGTAAAACGAAATCTAACCTTTCGTTTTTCAAAAATGTTATTACTTCTGTAGTTATAATAATGATATTATATGTATCAGTGGGTGGTATACAAAAATAAACATATATATTGATAAGTGGATCAATCACACCTGTACTATATCTAGGAATGAAAGACTAATAAACATCTCCCATTTAGACATTTATATTATGCCTAAATGGAACATTATATATTATATACTTAGATAGATAGAGAGATATCCTTAGATAGATTCTAAGAGTTTGATATTAAGTTTACTTGTAGCAAAGGGAGTGTAGGCCACTCCAGATTTTTTTCTTCACTTTACTTCTAGTCTTTACCACTGGTTTCAAAGAGCAAAGCTTCGTCAATTGTCGCATAATTGTCAAAGAGCAACTAGAGACGAATTGTCGAAGAATCGTCAAAGAGCAACTAGAGACGAATTGTCGAAGAATCGTCAAAGAGCAACTAGAGATGAATTGTCGAAGAATCGTCAAAGAGCAACTAGAGACGAATTGTCGAAGAATCGTCAAAGAGCAACTAGAGACGAATTGTCGAAGAATCTTCAAAGAGCAACTAGAGACGAATTGTCGAAGAATCGACAAAGAGCAACTAGAGACGAATTGTCGAAGAATCGACAAAGAGCAACTAGAGACGAATTGTCGAAGAATCGTAAAACAAAGAATGCAAACGTAAAGAGACGAATTGTCGAAGAATCGTCAAAGAGCAACTAGAGACGAATTGTCGAAGAATCGTCAAAGAGCAACTAGAGACGAATTGTCGAAGAATCGTCAAAGAGCAACTAGAGACGAATTGTCGAAGAATCGTCAAAGAGCAACTAGAGACGAATTGTCGAAGAATCGTAACAAAGAATGCAAACGTAAAGAAGACGAATTGTCGAAGAATCGTCAAAGAGCAACTAGAGATCGAATTGTCGAAGAATCGTCAAAGAGCAACTAGAGATGAATTGTCGAAGAATCGAAATATTCGTACGTCGGTACTTTTGTAAATCGAGAGACCACTGTCCCACACTAACAGAGATTCATTCTATTCTAAAAGATCTACAATATTGACTCCAAAGTCTTTCTACCGCTTTAACGAATATCTAACATCCCTTCAGACTTTGGATTGACAGGTTTACATTCTGTTCTAGTGACTTTATACAATAATATTCTCACATCTTCCGTATAAACAAAAATGAGTCATCACTGCTTATTTCAAAAACTGTCAACCTTTGAAAAGTCTAACCACCAACCTACACCTGACCTCTAAAAAGGTTCAACAAAAACCGCTCAATTAAATACTGTTTTTTTTTTTTGCTGAAATTAAAACAAACTTTACCAAACTTGTTTAGATCCCATGAATAATGCATTATTCTAATTCGCATCCTGTTTGTTTTAAATAAGGAAAACGATTTTATATGGTTCAAAATTCAAGAGGCATCAATCATACTTTTTTTTCTGAATTGTTAATTAATCAACTAGTTGTCTTAAAAAAATTAAATAGATTTTGTAATTAATACGTTACTTTAATTTGACCAGGAATTAGAAATAATAAAAAAAAATATACTTTATGAAGAAAAAGTTATGTGATTATCCTATTTACTAATATCTTTTCATTAAAAGATCTGTTAGGAATATGCCTTACTAAATATATCGCAACTGAAATGGGCCCTGCATGACTGAGGGCAACAGAAAAACAATTCAATCATCCAACTGGTGGAATAAGAAAAATCAAGAGTGGCCTACAATCAACTATACTATAAGTAAACAGTATATGAAACTCACTGACAATCAAATGATTGTTGCTTTATTGTAATGTGGCGTTACATACATGTTTTGTTTTTTTTTTATGATTATGTGAGGGTGACTATAGCACTGCGTCTTAAAAAAAAAACTATTGTACTACCCCTCTGTTCTGTTTTAAAGTACCCCATTAGTTAGTTTCAACGTCTCCAAGAAGCTCAGCGAAAGAATAAAAATTGTACACAATTGTTCAAATCCGACAAGTACATTATTCTGAGATGAATTTTCAGTTTAGATAGTTTCTATAGTATTTATAGAAATTTGACGTAGATGTTCTACATATACATTTAAAGTGTATTTAAATTTCAATAAAGACATAAATTACGAGAATTCCGAGGTATTTTAAATTTAATAAAACTTTTTTTTTATGAATCGCTGATGTTATATTTAATTTTAGTCGAAATTATATTTTTCTCTAGCGTTAATTTTTGTTTTTTGGAGTCAAGGAAAGGTGTCATAATGCCTCTATTAGGTTAATGTAATTTTTGGAAAAAATCCTCAAATCATCTTCATTTAAAGTATTAATTTTAGCTATAATTTCATACTGACACATCAAACGGTAGATTTTTCTTCCTCGCATGCTATAAGGTTCAATGAAAGTTAAATTTTTAAATGTTATGAAAAAAAAAATATTTTCAGTCGTTTTAAAAATTTGATGATTTTTCTAGTTATTTCTTTCATGATAATGTCAAAATTGTAAAATTAGTAGTTTAGAACATAACATGTTGTCAAAAAATAAAGAAAAAAGATTTTGGGGAAAAATGTGACTTTTTCATTATGCACTATTGACCTCAAAGAAACTAGACCTTTTGTGAACTGAGGGCCGCATTATATAATTTCCAAGTGACCGTGGGCCGCATAGTAATTTCGGTTGATTTCGATATATACAGCTTATATGTATAATGTATTTCTATATATATATATATAAATACATACTGTGCGCTGTATTAATGTGTCAATAATTATTTAACTTTTTATTGGTCCTATAATGAAAATTATTATTCATATCTCATTATTTCCTTATGATAAACAATGATCACAAACAATCTCTAAAAGATTAATGCGTCATATATGAAAAAAACTAAAACGTTTGTTGCTATAGAGCTCTCTCTCTCTCTTTCTCATGTTGTAATTTCCTTCCAAAAGTCACAGTGAGCTTTTTTTAATAACCAAAAAGGAAAGGAACTTTTAATATTAAGATAGAATTCCAGATAACCTTCGAGGGCCGCACAAATACACGTGCTGGGCCACATGTGGCCCACGGGCAGAAGGTTGCCCATGCCTGATCTATAGTATATGGCTCTTGCGTAAAATACGAATTATATCCATCAAATGGTCTGTACTACACACACACACACACACACACACACACACACACACACACACACACACACACACACACACAGGCAGACATCATCGAAACGTAAAAAAAAAATGACTTTATAGACCTCAAATTATGCAAATCTGGAGTCAAATCGATTTTTTTTTTTTACAATCACTATACTTAATTTATAGTCAAGTAAAAGACACTTACAGTATCTAATATTTAGCTTGAGCCATCATGAATAGAGAAAAAAGAGTAAAACCAAGCCCATTGGTATCCATCCCCCAATATATAAAAACATTGAAGCTTCAGTGCTCCGGCAGATTCGATTGTGTAAACACAGTTATTACTTTTGAATTGTAAAATCAATTGGTTTGCAGATTAAAATATCCTTACTTCAGTAAGTTCGAGCCTTTTTTTTTTTCAGTATAGTTATGCTTATACCTTTAAACACGATCTGCATGTATTCATATGATTACTACATAATTGTTTGCTATTTTTTTTTTTAAGAATCATTAATTTTTCTTTGTTTATAGGGCCTATGAAAAAAATGAAAATATAAATACAATCAAAAAGTCGGCCTTGAGAGTTTATCTTGAACCTAGATGACTTACCAAACCGTTAATTTATTTCAATCTGAGTCTAACTATACCTTCAACTTAAGATTCTCTATAGATCAAATCAATTATTTACTGCGTAAACGATGAATCGTGTTTGCTCAAACGTTAGGAAAAAAGCAATGTTAAAACTAGCAACAATTTATTTATAGATAATTATTATTAATTGTCTCATGTTTGCTACTAAGTAATTATAAAGCTAATTTGTTTAGTAATTAAACGCTCAAGAGATATGATGCTTTATTTAAATATTAATTTGGAAGCGTTTATATTTGATTTGGCTCGGTCTTATTGAAAAATGTCGGTTATCAAGCAATGACGTAGCAACTATTTTAGCTGTCCAGTGTAGTCGTAAGATTTCACCCCCCCCCCCCCCTCCTGAAACTGCCACTTCATAATCTATTAACCTTCAAAATTTCAAAAAAGTCCTCAAAAAATTTTATTTTCATAGAATTAGAAACACGATCTAATTTTAGACTGTTATTAGTCCCAGAAGTCCCACTTCTTTCTTATTACAGTACTAATATATAGTCGTAATCAAAGAAAACCAAAGATTTTTCAAAAAAAAAAAACAAAGAATAATTTAAATCATAAAAAAATTGTTAAAATTAAATTAACTGCTTAAATAAACAAAATATAATAAACTTTCAACCACTTTAAAAAACAAGTTATGAATATTTTTTTTACCATATTTATTTAAATATACAACTACTCATGTGTTGCGTAACAAGCATATGTAGTGTGAGTAGTATAAATAACTTGGACAAACATGAGCAAACAATGAAACCCACTGGTTCAACTTTTCACATCGTTTCCTGATTCTGAATAATCATGGCAGTAGATCTCAAGTCGTCTTGGAGGATTCTGGGAAGGTGAGGAAAAAGCAAGGTTTTGTAAGAGTGGATTTAGCTGAGAGGAAAGTTTGGTATGAAACACCTTGTAACAATCAGTGGCTAAATTATGTTTACAAGCGATTTTTAGGTCTCAATGAAAAGTTTGGTTTTGTGACATAATAAGGTGTCACAAACCAAGCAAATTTATTTTTACGAGAAAAATAAATTTATTTCTAAATAATTAAAGTATTTTATAAGATAACATTCTATTCTTCTAAACTAGTAACTCTAGAGTTTAAAAATTTGGGCATTATCATCGAAGTTACAAAAGCAATAACTGAAAATATTTTTTTTTTTTCAATAAAATATAAAAATTTTGACTTATCATTAAATCTGACAGCATGTGAAGAAGATAAAAGTCATACCGTTTGACGGGCTAAAATAAAATATACAAATATTGCAGTTGAAAAATCCGCATAAAAACTGTATTACCCAAATAAAACTGAAGTAATTATGACCATAACAACTTATTTTCTAATGTAGTGTAATCAGTTATTATGTGGAATTTACTCATTGTAGGGTAAAAATCTAATGAAATGGTCTCCACATATAAAAATTTAATGATATAAATAACGCGTTTCGAACACGTAGTGTTCTTCCTCAGGCATTAACTAAAAAATACAATGACTTCTGAGGAAGAACACTACGTGTTCGAAACGCGTTGTTTATATCATTAAAATTTTTATATGTGGAGACCATTTCATTAGATTTTTACCCTACAACAACTTATTTTTTCAGATTTGTTTCAACTTTTTATTATTTTGTTTTTTTTTATATTTCTCCGTCAGAATTGCGCCCCCTGGCATGTGCCACCCCTCCCCTGTCATGAAGGAAGGCAAAGACGTTGAGAAGGAGGTTGTAGCCGACAATGGTGTTGCTTTGCTGGAGGTGGCTGGGCGGGGAGACCCGCGCATGGCGCCATACCCCGCGATACCATCTCAAGAGGACGCTATTAAATACAGATTAAGCTGCCCCTAGGCTGCCGTGTCGCTCTTTACACCCCTTCTGCCGCCTGCAAACAGTCTTCCGCCGCTGTCACCTCTCTCCTTCCTACAGTCCTTTGAAAACCTTTCAAAGTCTACCGCATAACACACTTAAACGATGCCTAAAACCTCTGTAAAATTGTAAATAGTGTAAAAATCACCATAGGTAATAAGTCATACCTTTAAACTTAGTCAATTATGTATTAGTAATAATTTCCATGTAATGCGCATGCTAAGGGGCCATCCCTCTTAGTCAAGATTACTTTTGTTATTCTAAACTAATGTATATTTTTCCTACTTATTAAAAATAAGGTTCACATGTTATACTAAAATTATGGAAACACTATCTCTCATAGGAATAGGTCATTTATGTTATTCTAGATAATGTTAGCCAAAAACATTCTCCAAGGGAAACCTTGGTCAGGTCGCATGGCCGCACCTAAATGCATACCATTTACAAATTATTATGCTCTGTATTTTTTTGCAAATAAAGTACTTTTGACTTGACTAGAAATATTTCTAAGGTAGTCCGATTCATTATTATGTGGTATTTACTCATTGTAGGGTAAATAGCTAATGAATTAAAAATATTTATAACATAAATATTTTAATTTCATAAAAAGGATTTAGCAATGTATAGAACAGTAAAATAATATATTGGTTATTGTTTAAAATATATTATATTATAATATATTATTTATTGTTCATTTTACTGATAAAAATAGATCTACAAAATATAGAACGGAAAAATATATATTAATAATATTACCTTTTAATTGACTTTTGCATAAAAAAATAGGAAAATTTAGTCCCAGACAATTTGGTCTACAAAAAGTAGATCCTAGACCAGGGGTTCCATACCCCGTAAGATATGGGACCCAAATCTGGGGTGTCCATACTCCTTAGGTTATGAGACCCAAATGCTGGGGGGTCTCCATACCCCGTGGCCCTCATGACAACACAAACTGAATCGTATAGCCTCACTGGGCTCTGATTTGACATGCCTAATGTAAAGGACATTGTACTCGTATCTAGTATGCGTAGAACTGTATACGTACATATACGTATCTAGGGCACGTTCTGTACGAGGGTATAAATTACCCGTACATAGGTATAAACTACGTCCATACTAGTATACTTATCTAGCACGAGTGCATATCATTCCCTTATATAGTACCTATATTTTTTTTACATTGTTGTCATAAAAAAATGGAATATAGCTAGCATAAAGAGGAAATACGTAATTGTGAAAATTGTACGGGATAATTTGAGAATTCACCCTTTGTAATTCAAGTAAAGGGTGTGACTATAATATGGAGCCGGAAACAATTAGGAGTTAGTGGTGGCATTATTGAAGCTAAAGACAAGGTGATACATGAGGTAAAGACTTGGCCCCAGCGGTTGTAGATGATTGATTTAATAGCAGCATGGCGGGGTGTGGTTAGAGGGTGGAAGGTCGTAATGCAGTCATGGTTTGAAGACTAATGGAGGAAAAGCGGATGCCATGGCAATCAGAATGGGAGGATGAGATAGGCATCAGCTCGTCGTTTGGTGAAAGCGACACTCGATTTCCTTATGAGAGAAGCTGTGGTAAATGGCCCGTGTAACATTGCCCAGAGACTCCCTTCTGGTCTGTGTGCTTCATAGGTCTCCTCATTGTCATAAGGAATCTGCCAACACTCATCAACATGTTGAATACACCAGTTACTGTTAGATGACTAAAGTTAAGCAAACTGAGCACAGCTGGTACTTGGATGGGTCATACCTGTCTTGATTTGTATTCATGTATCTCAACCTTTCGGCCACTCCATGATACAAAGCACTACAGATCGATGCTTTTTTACGTGAGACCCTTTCGCCACCCGAGGGAGTCCACCACAGCCCCACCGAAGCAAGGCCGCGCTGAAGTCCCCCAAGTGCCCAAGGTGGACCCCACGGAGGCGGGTCCCACGACACCACATCACACAAGAAGACTAATACGCCTAATTACTAATTACATGGTCTACCCCAGGGGTAAATTACATCTATGACATCAACATTGCTCGTCACGGCGTGGTATGATGGGTCATACCACGACATGTTGGTTGGTCTCTGTAATATAAATGTCCATGTTGTAAATAAGTGATGAAACAAAAAAGGGGGATGCACCTCTTGTAGAGGCTGAATATATATATATGAGTCACCGCCCATATATATATATGACTCTTCGCTCTTCACACCTGCTGATGACGATGACGGTCGAAATATCGATGTGAGTTATGTATTTGTCTTTCTGTGTGTTTCCTTCGTTTTGAATTTATTATATATATATATATATATATATATATATATATATATATATATATATACTTAAAATAAACAGTGACACATAGACTGGAACACAACAAAAGACTCACTTTTCAATATTTCGACCGAAATGGCGGTCGTCCTCAGGAGAAGAAGTGAATTGACGGAGGGACGACAGTCAACTCATAGGACGACCGCCATTACGGTTGAAATATTGAAAAGTGAGTCTTTTGTTATGTTTCAGAAATAAAATCAAAATAAATTATAACAAATAAAAACAAAAACTATTAGCACAAGTAAAAAAAAAACAAACAAAAATAAAAATAAGTAAGTAAATAAAAGATAAATTAAGAGACCAAAAATTTTATATATATATATATATATATATACATATATATATAAACAATTTCACAATAAACACGTGAAATAACAATCAACGTTCAAACCACAATGAGAAGTGAGAAAAAACCAGATCTTTCAACATAACAAGCGGTCTTCGTCAGAGTCAGATCCCAACTCAGTAAGTAGAACGCTTGTTAGGATTGAAAGCTCCTAGTCTTTTTTCTCATTTCTTATTGAGGTTTGAACATCTATATATATATATATATATATAAACTGATCAATTATATATAAATATACGAAACAAAGAAACGATTCCTCGAACTATATAAACGATGTACAGAAAGAAAATGCATAAAAGAGATCACAGAACACGCTACTATATTTCGACCACGTCGTCTTCAGGTAGAGAGGAGATTAAGAAGTAGCTCCTAAGATAGGCAGCAAAAGTTGACAGACGATGAGAAAAATTCACTGCTATATTTGAACTGCATTGTCATGAGGCAGAAAGATGTGAATTGTTCTGCAAACAAGTGACGACTCATTTGTCTGCGTCCTTTGTCTCCGACATCATGAAAAAAAAACTTCATAAAACGACCTCTGGGACCTCAAAACAAGCAATTCTGTCAAAATCTCGAGATCGATTTTTTTTTTCACGATCACTATACTTTACTTGTAGTAAAGTAAAATAAAAGTGCTAGTTAAAACGTTGATCAGTTTTTTCAGGTTGAAATAAAAGTTTTAAAGCTGTCGTTTTAGTATAATATAAAACCTTTGTCATTGGTAAGCGACACAAAAGAAAATATATGAAATAATTCAATAGTCCTCGATTATACCTTCAATACGTCTATAATTGTTGAATGCTATACGATTTGTTATAATTTATTTTGTATTCTAGGTCTATAAAAAAGGCTTTAAAAAGAATCGAAACGTTGGGTTCAAAGTTTTATTTAAACCGGAAACACTACTTGGTTCCTGGTAAATATTATTGAATATATCTCGCTCTAAAAATGTAATTTTCTGTCTTTTATATTGTATTACATCGTTTTAATAATTGGTTGAGTGCTATTAGGAAAGATGGGTGCAAAAAAGGTAGACATTTACTTAATTTTAGTAGAAAACAATTAAAAAAAGATTATTTCGGTGGCTGAAGAGAGAAATCTGGAAGGTTTTTTAAGGTTGCAAATGAAGAAGGAGTCATAAATATGGTTATCATTAAGCCTAATGACGACGCGCAGGAGAGGTCGGCCTTCTTAATAACGAGTCGGTAGGGCTCGGGGGGTCTTTTGCTAATCACCTACAGTTTCCTCAAACCATAAATCATTTAATTTAATTTTTCAAAAAAAAAAACCTTAAAGGTTAGGAGATAGCTCATTTGGGTTTTAATCTAGACAAGGGAGATGAAAAAGTTGTGCGCTGAGAACAATGGTGGGGCAGTATTTGTGGTTTTTTGTATGAAGAGGGGAGGGCTTTTGATCGATTCACCACGGTAAGGACCACCCTCAAAAAGCCGCTCCAACCGCCTTGCTCTGGGGAGGGTAAATAGATTGCGTGAGTGACGTCCTCGCTTGTAGCTACGGTCATTCAACGTTACAAGAAGTCAACCGAACCTTCACACATACCCTCCGGAAGGGCGAACAGATTATGTCAGTAACGTCCTTGTTTGTTTCTACGGTCATTCTACGTTACAAGAAGTCAACCAAACCTTCACACATACCCTCCGGAAGGGCGAACAGATTATGTCAGTAACGTCCTTGTTTGTTTCTACGGTCATTCTACGTTACAAGAAGTCAACCAAACCTTCACACATACCCTCCGGAAGGGCGAACAGATTATGTCAGTAACGTCCTTGTTTGTATCTACGGTCATTCTACTTTACAAGAAGTCAACCAAACCTTCACACATACCCTCCGGAAGGGCGAACAGATTATGTCAGTAACGTCTTTGTTTCTATCTAAGGTCATTCTACGTTACAAGAAGTCAACCACATACCCTCTGGAAGGGTGAACAGATTATGTCAGTAACGTCCTTGTTTGTTTCTACGGTCATTCTACGTTACAAGAAGTCAACCAAACCTTTACACATACCCTCCGGAAGGGCGAACAGATGATGTCAGTAACGTCCTTGTTTGTATCTACGGTCATCCTACTTTACAAGAAGTCAACCAAACCTTTACACATACCCTCCGGAAGGGCGAACAGATGATGTCAGTAACGTTCTTGTTTGTATCTACGGTCATTCTACGTTACAAGAAGTTAACCAAACTTTTATTTAAAAACATATAAACAGCATAATAAACACTTGTTTCCTTGCAATCACTAAATATAAAAATATCATATGTATATCCTAAAAGTCAACACTTTTACTTGAATTCGATAGCTTTCTGCACGACTCATGAGTTATAACAGAGTTTTTCAAACTTTTTTCGACGCGGAACCCTTTTTGGTTCCAGTAACTTTTCCTGGAACCCCAGATTCTAATGATTTCATACAATCATAATATAAATATTTTCATATGCCTTTTTAAAAGTATGTATGTTTAAAAACAATTAAAAAAGTAATATTACTGCAATGTGTATTTTTCGAATAAAAATTCAAAACTAAAAGATTTTAATTTTCATACTTTCCATAAGTGCATAACACATAAAACAGAATTACCAGCAATTTTAACACCGAGTTTCTTTTGTAATAATTTTTGGCTTTATAGTTGAAAGTTTGATTCTTAAGTCAGCTTCAGCATTAAGTCTACTTCGGTATTTGGTTTCTATGGCAGTTTAAAGGGAAAATCCAGTTTCACATAAGTAGGTAGTGAGAAATGACAGCAATGTGTGAAGTGCTACTTTTGCAATAGCAGGAAATTCGTGAATCAGATAGTTCCAAAAAGTGACTAGCGATTCATCCTAAATATGAATAAAATTTTGACCACTTCTACTTATGGGTATATGTAGATATAAACATTATTCGGTTTCATGATTCACAAGAAATATAGAATAAATCCATATCCAGAAAAAAATTTTTTTTAGAAAAATGTTTTTACTAAATGTTTTTCACGAACCTCAGACAGTCTGAAGGCCTCCTCTTGGTACCAAATCTCTCCAGAAAGTACACCTCAATTTAAATTCTTTTATTTTGTTTCACTGAAAGAACAAAATTAGTTGGACGTACATGTTGTTCATTTTTAAGACTAAATTCCATTTATGCTATTAAATCGAAAAGTATCCCTAAATTCTTTAAATTTATTGGAATTAATTTTTTTTACTTAAATCCATTCTTTTGTTTTTATGTTTCCTACAATATATGATCATTTCTATAGAAAAATAAAAAAAACTATATTTTAGTACTAGCGGTAAATATGACTTTTGAATTTAATGTTTATAGAAAAGAGGTACACATTTGACTGTCGGGAATCTGAGTATCACAAACTTTTCCTTCTATAAGTTTCTTAACAAAAATTGTACATGTACTAAAAGCTTATGTTTATGCTAGACCCTTTGTGTCACTCAGAAATTATAGCAATAGTTTTTGAAATAAATTCACTGAAAATGATTGACAGGTATAATTTTAATTGTACACGAAAACTTGTTATTAAGACACGAAAACAGATTTTTATATGGCCCAAGCTTTTGATATAGTTTCTTAACATGATTCAATATATATAAACAGTAAGTACATTAAGCAAAATAAAAATAATTTAAAAGTAAAACTTTTCATCTATTTTATGACATAAATAAATAAAACAACAATTCATGTTATATACACAATCAAATATACTTAAAACAAATAAAACTTGTAAATTGAAATATTCAATTTATTTACCCAACATAAAATAACATTAGTGAAAGGAATGCCTCTTTATAATGTTACCTTAGAACATTCGTATTTGTGCTGACATTTCTGTTCGTTTGTTTCTAAAATTATTCATATTTAACCTCAAATGTAATAGTTTATTATGTATTATAGGCTACCCTGACCCCCTAATGAGAAATGTTATTAAATAATACTGTAGCAAGTCGAGGAGAGTAAGCAAGTACGATTTATTATTATGGAATACAATTACAACAAAGCCAATCACAACAAAAGTAAACTTATAATTATTTCAGGTCTTCATCTCCATACAAAATGGGTGAACAAACAGACAAACAAACAAACAAACTCACGAACTTTATATATATATAAATAATAAGAAGTGTCCAAAGTAATACGCAACAGGGATTGGCTCGGCTTTTTCAATATATATATATATATATATGTCAATGATCATACCACAATAAGAAATGGGAAAACAAGACTAAGATCTTTCAACTGTAACAAGCGGTCTTCGTCAGAGTCAAAAACCCAACTGAGTTGGGTTGTTTGGACTAAGAAAGATCTTAGTCTTGTTTTCCCATTTCTTATTGTGGTTTGATCATTGATTGTTATTTCACGTGTTTATGTGAAATCTTTATATATATATATTAACGCTTGATACATGAGTGTATTGAACAAACAAGGGAGTAAGTATTCGTGAAAATGTAAAATACATACTTACAAATATAAGTAAGTATTTTTGGTCCAATTGTTATCTGTGTGGTTATCACTGCAAATTGATTTCAAGTTTGTTATAAGTAGCTTAATGGTTCGGGGTCAACTGTAAAATACAAGTAGATAGTAATGGGGTAGGCGATATACTCGCACAATCATATCTCGGTTCTAGAACGATTCACAACTCCCTAGAATTCCGAATTCGATTAAAAAAATTCCAAATTATTTTGTTTTAGAAGATGTACAAAATAATGTTCTGGATTTGCTTAAGATCAAGAAAATGCGAAAACATTTATTCGTCTAAATGAAGCTTTGTGGATTTCCTGAACTTTGTGGAACTTTATCACCGAGTTAAAGCCGTAGCCAGGAGAGCTTTGAATTCTTTTAATGACGTTACCATCAGCCGCTATTTTAAATATAACCTATATGACCTTAATATATTTTGTTGTTTAAATATTTTATTAAAAAAAATCACTTTTTAGTCTTGGAATAGATTAAATTCATTTAAAATATATTTTATGGAAAAACTTGTTTCGGAACTCATATACTACTTAATATAAGTTACTCGTATAAGCTACTATTCTAAAATATTTTTTGTAAAAAACATGTTAAAACAAATTTCTAGTCTTGGAATTGATAAAAGTCATTTACAATATTTTTTTTTTTTGGAGAAAACCGTTTTGGAACTCGTATAATTCGGTTATCAAAGGACTTTGTGAAGCGGATTATGGTGGAGAAGCGAGGCATGGCTGCAGTTTATTGAAAGGGTTGCGAGGAGTGTGTTTGATTTTTGTATGATACAGGTTGTTTGGGTGAAGAGGAAAGCAGCCCCGGTGTGGTCGAATAGCCTTATAATTGTAAGACACGGGGGTGGGGAGCCTTTCATCTCGCCGCATCACACCTTGCACCTCTATTAGGCAATGCCACCTCCTTGCCACTTAGTTAGAATAATCATGCTAAATCATAGGTACCCACCTGTCCTCTTCTCTGAGGGTGGCTTCAATCAACTAAGCAACACGCATCCCACTACCTCGAAACATAACCAACACTTGAAAACCTCATCTCAGACCTAACAAAGCAGGCTCAACAGCATTCAATTACCTCGAAACGTTAACTAACTTTATCATCTCCTCTTATGTCAAAACACACGCACTTTGAATCATAACGACTTTGAAACCTCATATCACTCCCAGCATAGCCAACTCAACATTATTCAATTACCTCAAAACGTAACGAACTTCATAATTTTCATCTCTTTAAATATTGCTAACTTGTTAATACTCAAGTACGTCGAAACATAACTAACTTCAGAACCTCATCGTACTCCTTACAAAGCAGGCTCAATAGTATTCAATTATCTCGAAACATAATCTTTACCTCACTTCTAAAAACCCAAATCAATAACATCCAATTACCTCAAAATGTAACGAACTTCATAGTTTTCACCTCACCCTAAATATTCCCAACTTGTCAAAATACATGTTTAAAATATAACGAACTTCTATAAACTTTACCTCACGTAAAACATTATTAATTATAAATATTATCTACCTCAAAACAATAAACCCAACTTCCAAAAAATCTTATATTTAATATAAAAAGAAGAATATTTTAAAGTAAGAACAATATAACCAGTATAGCAAACTTCATGTTGACATCCACGTAAATTCTCATGGACTTAAGTACAATGACTGTTTCGGTGTACGATTTCTCAAACAGATTACACATTCCAACATCATGGTTACCTTGAAAACTTCTGAAGAGACACATATCAGTCTACTTGCTGCTAGAATAACTCCCAGACTCAATCTCAAACGTAAGTTCATTTTTTTTTTTTTTGTAATTATTATATATTTATGTTACTTAGCTTTTTATGTTTAGTTTTGCTCTTTTATATCTTATCCGTTTCTTTCTTTTCACTTACTAGTTTTATTGGATTTTAATATATTATCAGGTCTAGTTATACTAATAGTTTTTTTTCTTTAGCTGCTTTACTTGTTCACCTCCCTTCTCTGTGCCTATGTTGGCACCACTTTTATTGTGACTTTCCTCCTCAACTATGTCTCACATCCCCTCCTGATGACGACAGTTCGTCAAAATATCGAAGTGACCCGCCAATTAAATGAAACGATTTCACGAACTAAATAAAATATATTGACACAAAAAACACACAAAAATGAAACAGAAACTCTCTACTATATTTCGATGTCCTCGTCATCAGGAAGATATAACGAGTCGTTATCTGCCTGTGGAGCGACTCGTTTCTATCTTCCTGATGACGAGGACATTTAAATATAGTAGTGAGTTTCTGTTTCATTTCTGTGTGTTCTTTGTGTCAATATAGTTTATATACATAATATTATTTTACTTTTTTATCGAGGTTTGGTCTAGCTTCAATAATTCAACACCTTTAAGCTGACGTTTCGTCTATATTTGTAGACATCTTCAGGTCTACATCAATACAGAATTTAATTACAATAACTTGAAACATAATTATAAATTAAATTATGTTTCATGTTATGTAATCACAGGGCGTCCGTTGGTCAGCGCAGTGACATACCCATAGCTATCCATGCTAATTTCCATGACCTCTGTTTCAATGATTGTTTCAGGGTAAATATCCTCAAACAAATCCCTGAGTCTAATTCCCATGTCACCCTTAGACCTTCCGAAGAGGCATTCATATGCCTCCTTGGGGCTCGCTCTCCTCCTGGTCTTAACCTCTACCGTTAATTATTATTATTTTTTTAATACTTTTTCTTTTTTAATTTATTTGCATTTTTATTGTTGTCTTCATTATTATTTCGTATTATATACTTTTTATCTTATTTTATAAACAAATATTGGAGGGATTTCTATTTTTCCTCTCCTCCGCTGGGAGGCAGCATTGCGGTGGTTCCACGAGTTACTCTGGAGGCCAGTAGCAGTTTGCTTCTCAACGCAAGTACTTCGCACTTCTTCCCGATGACGACGGATGTCGAAATATCGAAGTGAGTTCTATAGTGTCTTTCTGTGTTCTTTCCTATGTGTTAAAGTTTATATATATATATACAGTGACAGTTGACTGTTACCTCCTCAGTGTACCAGTTTTCTCTAATATCTTAACCTTCGCCGACAACAGGAGTAGACGTTTAGCTTTACCCAGTTGTCAGACAAATACTGAATAGTAAAATGCCTGCTAGATTAACAATTCTGATTTGAATTCAGGCCTTGTTTGTAGATGCAGCTCTGAGTTCTGCCAAAGACCTACAGAGCATAGTCGATCAAATGTCAGCCTTGTAGAGAAAGTTCTTCATTAGTTGTGGAAACAGTACTAATTGGCATAAGGCAAATTCCTAACTTAGGTTTTTCTGTAAAAATAATATTTAAATGATAATATGAGTCTTAAAAAGTAATCCAGATATTTGATCTAGGTTTGGCAAAACATGACCTTTTCAGTTGTTCTTGTACACGAGAACTCGTCGGCGATTTGATAAAATATAGTATCCTTATGGTATATGCACAAACCCATATTGGTTGACCTATAATCTTGAAGACCTATATCTTCAAAAAAAAAAAAAAAAATGTAGAGGCTACTTCGCAAGATACGAAAACTTTCACTTCACAGGTAAGTGAAAAATTTGGGTAAATTAGATTCAATTAAAATAGGTCAAATGTTTAATATCACATTTGATTCAATTTGGCAGAAAAGAAAAAAAAAGAATAAAATTGATTAAAAACCCCTTATGCAATAATAATAAACAAGTTGACCATCAAATCGTTGAATTTAATCAACTAATATGGAATTACATGAAATAGCTGTAAAATTGACAAACGCTGAGAGGTAATTGGAGCAATTATTCCATTTTGATGTGGAATGAATTAATGTAATGGACTTTAGACTATTATGGAGCCTAATGCGAACATAATTTGACACCAAGTAGTAATTAAATTGCTTCCTTAATTAGTATAAAATTATAACTAATGAGGTTTAATGTTAGACGATATTAATTGCATGTTATTGATTGAAAAGCGACCCAGTATTTGAAAAACCAGTTAAACTCCATACCACAACACAAATAACTCTACCAACTTTGTAGTTTTATTAAGGACATCATTTCTGAATAAAACAAAATATAGAATATAAGGGAAAAACAGACTGCTTAAAAACATCTGTACATTTATTCTAGTCAAAAAGTTACTTTGTTTTGATATCAAGTATTAATAGTTTTTCAAACTCTATTATATCAATAGCAAATATACCCGTCTTTGATGGAATCAAAAATTCGATTATAATTGGTATTCCAAAATACCGAAAATTTGAAATACCAAAGTTCCAGAACGAAAAATTGAAATGAGTCCGTTCTAAGCAATGTACAGACATAACCTTTATTTTATCGCATTATATTTTTTGTAAAATCGACCTTTTTGGTTATTAAAAGATTTTTAACTTTTTTTTTGTTAATGGCGCTATCACTTTGATAATACTCCCAAAATTTAGTTAAGCTAGTAATCTAGGACAAAAAAAAATGTTGTTTAAAATCACATTTTGGCGAAAAAAGTGTTTCTTCTGATGGAATATTATCCAAAAAATGTAGGACACATCTACACTAAAGGGACCAATTTATGGACAAATATATTTTTATCTATCAAACAGTATAGCCTTTAGCGTTACCTATACATTTTTGGATAGGAAAAATCATTGATGGATTTGAGGACCGCAAAGCGTGTAAATACGTCAAAATCTTTCGATCTATTTGTTTTAATTATTATTATACTTTTCTTTTAGTAGAGTAAACATATCAAAAATGAATTAATGAGACTTTAATACACACCTACTCAAGCATATCAAAAACTCATTGATATGTGGATATTTTTTCTTTGTTTTTGTTTTTTTTTCTCATTTCTTATTGTAATTTTTGAACATTGATTGTTATTTCACGTGTTTATTATAAAATCTTGATATATATATACAATTTAAGTTACAACTATAGAACACAAAAAAGAGGACTAACACTCACGATTTTCAATCATTTCGGCTGTCTTGCTGTCTTCAGGAAGGAGAAAGAAAAAAGGAGATGAAACGAAGGAGCGGACACATGTATGCGTCCACCAACTGATATAAACACCGGTACACTCATATATATATACACTATTTCGTTGGAAATACGATCCAAAACGGAAAAATATAGTTCAATATAGAAAAAGAAACATAGAGAAATCAAAAGAACACACTTACAGTCTCTAATTTTCGGATTGAACCGTCTTCAGGAGAGATAAGATAAACCAAGCGCACTGGTTCAGAGACGTTTGTAGACCCATCCGCCTCTGAACCAGTGCGCTTGGTTTCCCTCTCTTATCTCTCCTGAAGACGGTTCAAACAGAAAATTAGAGACTGTAAGTGTGTTCTTTTGAATTCTCTATGTTTCTTTTTCTATATTGAACTATATATATAATATATATATATAATATATATATATATATATATATATATTTATATATATATATATTATATATATATAATAATAAATATATATTGGTATAAAATAGGCAGCAGATCCTCTTTTAAACAAGTATCATTACAATTAACCGCAGTCTCGGCATTCACGATCTTAAGACTGAGAGATTCGATCCTACGAACTAACCTCCTGCTAACAGGGTTCAACTGGAAAAGGAGTTGGCCAAGTAACATGTTAAATTAAACTCGATGACTCCTGGTTAGTCATTGCTATAAATAGATTAAAAGGATAGTACAGGTTAATATAAAGAGAAGGTCAAAGGTCAATAATGAACAAGAAACAAGCGGTTAGAATAAAAGAGTTGAAAGGTCAACGGTATAACTGGACTGTTATATATATATATATATATATATATATATATATATATATATATATATATATCACTTAAAATTCGAAAAAACGATCCAAACTGGACGCAAATAAGTTCAAAAACGAAGGAAAGCAACACACAGAGAAAGCGACACACTTACAAGTGTAAGTGTTTCTTCCTCAAGATATATATTTGTATATTTAGGGAGGAGAACATCATTAAGGCATACACAATTAAATTTCTTACCTATTTCCTTTCTTATACATACATATATATATATATATATATATATATATATATATATATATAAAGATTTCACATAAACACGTGAAATAACAATCAATGATCAAACCACAATATGAAATGGGAAAACAAAACTAAGATCTTTCAGCCGTAACAAGCGGTCTTCGTCAGAGTCGTCAGTTGGGTTTTTGACTCTGACGAAGACCGCTTGTTACGGTTGAAAGATCTTAGTCTTGTTTTCCCATTTCTTATTGTGGTTTGGTTATATATATATATATGCTTTTTAAAACTTTATGTCTGATTCCACTTGATTTAACTTCGTCGAATATTTTTCCAAATTTCGAAATCTTTTCTCCATTTCTGGGTTAACCGTCGGAAAAATATTCGACGAAGTTAAATCTAGTGGAATCAGACATAAAGTTTTTAAATACATGTATTCAAGAAGGACTGCTCCCAACTTTTACTAATATATATATATATATATATATGTTTGTATAATATATACATATGAGAATGTGTGAGTATGTTTTGTCTACATGCGTTTAAATTTAAATTATCAGAGGCATTAGTAAGCGAAAAAAATAAATTATAAAAAAAAAATATATTTTTGAAATACAAAAAATCATCTTTAAATTTTGTAAAAATAAATAATAGTAGAAGTTTTAAAATTGATTTAACTCTTGAAGTAAGAAAGCAAAACGCTTGACTATATCAGTGATTTACATGATACACCAGAAACATTGTTTACGGCAGATGATTGGATGATTCATTATTATACTGGTCTTCAAATCCTTAAACGACAGTAAAGTAAAAGCTTTCAGGGGGGTATCATACAACAATTGCCAGATGTTAGAATACAATAAAAGTATAATTCAACAATAATAATTAATAACTGCGTTGTTACTTGATGAAAGTTGAACAATTTTAAAAGTTTAAACTTTAATCTGAGACAGTTGCGTTATTATTTCAAAAGATTGTTTTTCAAAAGGCTGCTTTCAAAAAGCAAGCTTTTATGGAGAATGTTCCGTTTTCTTTTCTTTTAACTGACGGTTAGCATTAGTAATGATTAAGGCAATAGACTATTACTTTAGAAGTACTCGAGACCACTTAGTCCTTAGCCACACTTTTGTTTCAACCGTCAAAGAGTCTCACCGGCAAAGTAAACTACTATATTATACGGGGGTATTATGAGGAAAAAACATTTTCTGGTATAAAGCAATTATAGTCGCTTTAGCTGTTTGTTTCATATAGGCACTGCACTTTCTGTGCTTGTCTAAGAGTAATGTCTGACTCATTTTAGCAGGGATGATACAACAATGTGACCACGCATGCGCAACCTTTTGTGAACGTTCGGGGGGGGGGGGGGGGGCTTAAATTAATAAATTCCAAGTGGCCCTGGGCCGCATGGTCTTTTCTGTGGTATTTGTATTCATATATCTTATAAATACTTTGTTTTATATTAAACTTACAATAATTATTTATTACTTTACTATAAGTAAAAAATCGTGAAAAAAAATCGATCTCAAGATTTTGACGGAATTATATGTTTTGAGGTCCCAGAAGTCGTTTTATGAAGTTTTTACGATGATATCTGTATGTTTGTGGGTTGGTGTGTGTGTATCCATACATTATTATACTTATTCTTATACATTGTTAATTTTCTTTTCAATTTTTGGATAATTTTCATTATTTTTGAATGAATCGTTTAGCTTTCTGAAAACAAAAAATGTACTGTATCGCTCTTTTGGGGAAAAACAAAAGTTTTTGTATACATTATATAAACAATGCATAAGTTCGTTACCTCGCTACGGTCCAGAATCTTTGATGGATCAAGTTGATACTTCACATTAAAATGAGCCTCATAGCGTAGATGAGCCCTATTGTTTGGCAGCAATTATGCATGATGGAAAAGTCACTTTTTACCCCAAAAACCAGTTTTCAGGCTACATTTTTTCTCCTAAACTACTAATTCTATAGTTTTGAAAATATGGTATTATCGTTGATGTTACAAATGCAATAAACGAAAAATATATTCAGACTTTTAAAACAACGGGATATATTTTTTTTCATTAAAAACAAAATATATAAAATATAAACATTTTGACTTATAATTCAATCAGAAAGCTTGTGAGAGCGATAAAGTTTGACGGAACAAAATGAATCTATACCTAAAAACAAAACATTTTGTGAAGGATGAGTTCAGATATTTTTTATCAAAACTAGATTCACCGAAAGAGCATTACAGTGCATTTCCTGTTTTCAGAAAGCTAAACGTTTCATTAAAAAACAATTAAAATTATCCGAAAATTAAAAAGAAAATTTATAATTTATAAAAAAAAATTAATGATATTTCAAATAAAAAATTATGTGGAGAATGAGTTGAGATAATTTTTTTTTTCAAAATTACAGACAGTTTCAATTGGTTTCACCAAAGGGTCATTATAGACAATTTTCTGTTTTCAGAAAATGATTTTTGATGATGACGGCTCATGAAATTTTTCCAAGAAATGTAACAAAAATTAACAATTTATGAAAAAAATGCATGAAATTGAAATCACGGCAAAGAGCAATAACGCTATAAAAAGTGTTTGTTCTTCCCAGACTAACGGATCACCTGCTGTACTTATTGAATTTTTTGATATTTTTTTTACATTGCTTACATTGACTTAAACGTTTTTTGAGTAAATCCAAAAAAAAATATTTGGCCAACTTTTAATAATTTTATGACAGTTCGAATGCCGGGTCACAATGCAATATTAATAATTGAAATCTAGGAATCTTTTATATTGGCTTGAATAAGAGGAATTTTCTCTTATTGGCTAGTAAGGAATTTTCTTAAAAATTCTTTTATAGAACAAGCTTCTGAAACGATAGGAAAGATAAATGTCTAAAAGGAAATTGTTAAATATCAAATTTAACAAACATAAAGGGAAGTGGAGGAGGATCACGAACTTGCAATCACTTCGAGAGGGAAAAAGACATGATTTGCCGCCACTCTGGCTTGCATTATAAAAATTGACTTACTGTAAACAGATGTCAGATTAGGTTACGTTGTATTGGCAATCTCACAAGAGAACACACATACGCCAAACATTGGCCCTTCGTCATATCTTAACAATGAAAAATCTATAGTGAGAGTCCTGAATTTTGCCTAACTCACTTGTATTTAAAGTAAGGATTTTAAATGAGATTAGGATTATTATAGGATTATTATAAGGATTATTATAGGATTTTAATGAGTACCTGACATCCTCTCTGAAGGATGATGTGCTCGGATTTATTCAACTTTCTTGCGAATAAATCGAAGGCCAGAGTGGGTCTTGAACCCCGAATCTACCAGTCTACAGGCGAGCGCGTTGCCACTATACCAACCTGGTTCCTCAAAACAGGTTAGCTTAGTGGTCAACATACTCGCCTCTGGGCTGGTAGTCCGGGGTTTGATCCCCAACTAGCCCTCGATTTATTTACGCGGGAGGTGAATAAATCTGAGTATGCCGTCCCTCGGAGAGGACGTTAAGCCGTCGGTCCCTTGCCTGTACGGTGTCAGGTACACATTAAAGATCCCTACTCCCAATGTAGAATCTGTAGAATCATCGATCAAACAAAAAGCCGGTGAATGGCTGACGTTATCACCCGCTAGGGGATCGCTTTAAACAATAATAAGTCCTGACTCTTGGAAAATAAATACTAATTTTATGTAAACAAATCTAACAAGTAAGACAAATAACTAGATAAATGAAATGATGAGTTCCCTATTTTTAAGGTTATTTTAACCCTTCCATTAATCTAAAATTATTGATTTTTTTCACGCTATTGTAATTTTCTGTATATAAATTTTAATGTTGTACATAGTACTAAAGATCATTTTTTGATTTTATAAGATGTACTGCAGCTTTTTTCGACGCGAAACCCTTTTTGGTTCCAGTAACTTTCCTGGGAAACCCAGATTCTAATAATTTCGTACAATAATAATATAAATATTTACAATATGCCTTTTTAAATAATATGTATGTTTAAAAACAGTTAAAAAGTAATATTACTGCAATGAGTATTTTTCGAATAAAAATTCAAAACTAAAAGATTTTAATTTTAATATTTTTCACAAGTGGATAACATATAAAACAGAATTACCAGCAATTTTAACTGAGTTCGTTTTGTAATAATTTTTGGCTTTACACTTGAGAGTTTGATTCTCAAGTTAGCTCCAGCATTAAGTCTACTTCGGTATTTGGTTTCAATGGCAGTTTAAAGGGAAAATCCAGTTTCACATAAGTAGGTAATGGAAAATGGCAGCAATGTGTGAAGTGCTACTTTTACAATAGCAGGAAATTCGGGAATCAGATTTTCCCGAATAAGTAATTTTCAATTCAAAAACTAACTAGTAATTCATTCTAAATATGAATAAAATTTTGACAACTTCTACTTATGGGTATATGCATATATAAACATTATTCAGTTTCATGATTCACAAGAAATATAGAATAAATCCATACCTACAAAAAATTTTTTAGAAAAATATTTTTGCTAAATGTCTTCCACGGAACCCCAGACAGTCCGTTAAGGAACCCACTTGGGGAACCTCTGATGAACTGCAATGCCTTTATCCTTTGAAATGTTCTCCTTTTAGACACCAATCAGTTCATTTTCCTTGTAAGCTGCATTTTTGTGTTTATTTTCTTTCTAATCTGTTGAGAAGTAAGATTCACATAATGTTTACCACCTTTCAGATTCAATCATAAGTAAAAATGTTTATATTTTTAAAAAAAATTAACTTTTCTTTATCAAAATAATGAAAAACTCTTTTTCATTTATTGCTGATACCAGTTTTGTACAGTCCTAAATATTATACTCCAAATTTAGGAGTTGGGGGGAGGGGAGGGGGGTGAAGTCTAAAGATGCATAACGAACGTAAAATAGATTTCTAAGAGCTAATATTACTCAAAACATATAAAGCATATTATATTACAAACCATTTTTTTTTAAGTATAATTTTAAAGTGATTTATGAACACAATGTGACCTAAAGTGTGTTTACAAAGTTCTTAATACAAACACTCCCACTCACACACATACACACAAAAACACAAATACATAAACCAACACATTATCATATCTGCCAAATGCTGTGACTAATAGAATGTAAAAAGATTGATTGAAGATATAAATTCGCTATCTAGTTTTCAGGACCTGCTGGTAAAGTCATATTATCAGAAGTAACATTGTTCTAGTCAAATTATCAAAAATCTAAGTTAAACTCAGAAATAAATAAACAACTTGAGATCTAAATTTCTGAATAAGTTGAAATCAGTTGCTATTAGTTTCGAACTATTATTTAAACGCTGAAATGACATCCATACACACACACTCGCACACACACACATAAACAAATATACTAAACAACATCACATTATCGTGTTAGACAAACGGTGCGACTTGAAGAATGTAAAAAAGATTGATTAAGCGCCTTAATCAATCCCAGTTATCAGTAAATGCTTGTGCAATCACATTTACAAACAATGAATAAAGACTTTGACATCTAACTTTCTGAATGAGTTGGTGTCAGTTGCGGTTTTAGCTGTATTGTGGTGTAGCAGGGTTGGACAAGCGTTTGCCGGGAGCGCTGGTGTGGGCAACAAGTTAATTACAGCACGCAGATCTGCTCAGGATTCAGGTCAGATAGTCATCTGACGACCACACAGCAAGCCGCCTTTGCGGCCTTCCACTCTAGTCCTACCTGCTGCTTTGTCCCAATCGTCCTCACACTAGACAGCCTATCAGAAATAAACCTAGCGTTAACAAACACACTCACTCTGGCAAAAAACTCTTAAACCAGTCGAATTCGCCTCAGGGTGTGTATAATTCAAAACGTATAAAATGGTTAAGTTAGATTCACTGGCTGCGCAAACATCTTTCAACCACTTTAAAAAAAAACCTAGTTTTGAAAATATTGAAATATAATTATTTTTAATTTTCAAATATTACAGTTCAAGTGTGGTTCATTTTTCAGTTGATACCCACTTGTAAGTCATGCCACAGTGCTGTGGGTCTCAAGGGTTGAATTATGCATCATTTTTCAGTTGACACATACTTTTAAGTCATGCCACAGTGATGGGGGTCCCAAGGGTTGAATTATGTATCATTTTTCAGTTGATACACACTTGTAAGTCATACCACACAGCTGCGGGTCCCAAGGGTTGAAGTATGCCTCATTTTTCAGTTGACACATACTTTTAAGTCATGCCACAGTGATGGGGGTCCCAAGGGTTGAATTATGTATCATTTTTCAGTTGATACACACTTGTAAGTCATGCCACAGTGATGGGGGTCCCAAGGGTTGAATTATGCATCATTTTTCAGTTGACACCCACTTGTAAGTCATGCCACACTGCTGTGGGTCCCAAGGGTTGAAGTATGCCTCATTTTTCAGTTGACACCCCCTTGTAAGTCATACCACACTGCTGTGGGTCCCAAGGGTTAAAGTATACCTCATTTTTTAGTTGACACCCACTTGTAAGGCATGCCACATTTCTGGGGTCTCAAAGGTTGAAGTATGCCTTATTTTTCAGTTGACACCCAATTGTAAGTCATGCCACACTTCTGGGATCTGAAAGTTTGAAGTATGCCTCATTTTTCAATTGACACCCACTTGTAAGTCATACCACACTTCTGGGGTCTCAAAGGTTGAAGTATGCCTAATTTTTGAGTTGACACATACTTTTAAGTCATACCAGACTGTTGTGGGTCCCAAGGGTTGAAGTATGCCTCATTTTTCAGTTGACACCCACTTGTAAGTCATGACACAATGCCGATGGTCCAAAGCGCAAATGACTTCATCCTTTAAAGTGCTAAGTATGGAAATGTTGCAAAACATCGATGATATATTAGAAACCGGAGTGTAAAAAAACGTGGCCTGTAAAATATACAGCGGAGTGTAATGAGGCTTGCTCGGTTTTATTTAACCCTTTCGCAGTCTAAGCGATTTTGCATTCTAAGACCATATGCTTTATATGTATTAGCATTAATTTAATTCATGTCAAAAAAATTAGTATTCACGATGTCGTGATATTGCTCCAATAAAAGCCAAGCAAGTAGCTACTGAATGCCTTCAATTCAACACAGCTTTTTGTTTACCATGCTTCAATATTAAACATCAGCGAAAATAATTTTATGGTTTTGCAATCAGAATTATGTTTATATAGGTATTATTTCTATTATTTGTACAACGTTGTCCATCTTGTTTTTGTATACGGTAATAAGTTAGGTTTTTTGTTGTAATGTACAACTGAAAGCAAATTATTTTTATTAAATGGATTTACAAATTTATTATTTCTTAGAAGAACGTGCGCATCTATGTGAAATCCTTTTCCAATGTTTCTGGCATGCGAAAGTTCAATAGGAAACTAATATTTCCTAAGCAGTGTCTAATATATTGGAGCATTTGAAGGGACCACCGTAGAACATGTAGAGATATTCATCAATGAGCCTTGAGCCTTCGTAACAAAGCTAATATCTTGTAACAATATGTTTCTATATTATTCGGACATTGTTCACTCGAAAATAGATGTTGTAATTTTAAAAAATACACTGGTTTTTTTTTGTATATATATATACAATGTTTATCTAGGTATTATACTGTCAATATGCAATGGGGCTAGCCCTGTAGCATTAAGTTAACAATGAAGCGTGTTTTTTTTTGACACTCTATGTAATCAAGTCATAGTTGTTGTGTCTGTTAGTTTAGCCGTGACGCCAAACGACATAATGAAGCCTGGAGCAAGGCCGGCAACACTTTGTGGCGTGTAATAACCTTATAGCTGGCGTCTATTTATTCACCAACCAACCAAATGATTCTGACGAGTGAATCACATAAACCATGAACAGTCTTATACTGGCATGGCCCATGCTTCATGGATAAGTGGATTTGATTAGACATAATCGTAATATAGATACAGTCATAGCCATGTAGAAAACACCGGTCCCTATTACTAGATCATCGAAGTTAAGCAACCTTGTGCGTGGTTATTGCGTGAATGGGTGATACCACATGGCTTCGGTACCCCCTCATAATATGTCTTATCTAGTATTTATATGAGTGCCCAAACAAAAATCAGTCACACTTTCGACTCGTGTACACTTCAAGTTTCTATACGATAGAGGGTTAGAAAAAAATTCAATATATATATATATTTGTAAATTTAGGGAGCAATCCTTCTTTTATGGATGTTTTGTTGAACGACCTTTGTACTGTGGCATGAATCTTGAAAGAATCGACTATGAAATTGATTCATGCCACAGTACAAAGGTCGTTCAACAAAACATATATATATATATATATATATATATTGCCCAGTCGCTCTCTGCCGGTACAAGTGGACGCACGTACCTCTTCTTCTTCCCTTCTTCTCCCTGACGACGAACTTCAGTTCAAAATATCGATCCAGTAAGTTTTCTCGCTTCTTCTATTTGTTGTCTTTATTCATTTATATATATATATATATATATATGACCAATATTTGTAGACCATATCTATAACACCAAGAAAACTAGCAGTCTTCTAATTAGAAACTGCAATAGAGGTGAGACGCCGGAGATTCAACATTGTCATCTGATACACCAGTTCTCATGCAGACAACGGGGCTGTGAACCCCTTCCTTCGAGGTATATTGGAAGGACTACAACGAAGTTGTCTTACACTTCACCTATCAAATGGAGCACCCAAAACACATATGGAGAACGAGCATGGCATTCCTCTGACTGGGAAAATGCCACTGGAAGGCACTACAGGCTTAGCAATGAATAAGACCACCTCCAGTTGCAAATCGTGGAGGCTCTGATTATTAAAGAATAATGCCCTGCCTTCAATAGTCAGATTAATGACATGTTCCTTATTCCAAGTGCAAAAAATATTGATTCCAAATTTAAATTCATTAAGCACAGTACAATATTGTTAGTTTACCTACTGAGCACTAGGAGCGCTTTCATAGTGAATGTTTATTCTCTGTTATCACTGTTATGTTAAGCTTTTTTTTATAATAAAATAATTTTTTCATTTTTTATAATATACACTCCTGTGCAAAATTATCGCACCACTTTAAATTTTTTGATTTTTGTAGATAATTGTTGAATTCTGTTTTAATTTTTATTCAAAAGTGATCATTTTCAATTAATCAAAGCAGTTTTTAGCAATTTTGAGCGTAAAGAACGAATTTGATTTAGAAAAAGTTTGTATCTTTTTAAAAGTGGATTAACGCGCCATTCGTTAGTAATGCATTGAAGGATGATAGAGAAAAATAATGACGTCACCTTGCAACGTGGCCTTAGTATAGTACTTAGTAGGTCCTCCTCTTGAGGAAATGACAGCTCGGATCCGCCTGGGAAGGCTTTCGATGAGACTGCCAATCATCTCTTGCTCCACGTTGTCCCATTCTGTCACAACTGCATGTTCCAACTGGTCAAGTGTCTCTGGAGGGGGTTGACGAGCTCAAATTCTTCTTTTTAACAGGTCCCACACATGTTCAATTGGATTTAGATCCGGACTTCTGGCTGGCCACTCCATAACATTAATACCCACACCACTGAGGTAGGAGGTAACCTCTCGGCAGGTGTGGGGACGGGCATTGTCCTGCATTAGAATGAATTCCTCTCCGATGTAAGGGGCGAAAGGTGTCACGTGATCTTCCAGAATGGTATAGATGTACCTACCCGCACCCATAGACCTCCCTCGAAGTGGCACTAACTCCGTGCGAGCAGTCAGACAAATACCGGCCCAGAACATGATAGACCCTCTCCGAAAGGTACCAGGTGCACCATGTTGCAGGCTGCGTATCTCTCTCCAGGCCTCCTCCACACTCTTCCCCTACCATCAGGCCTACGAAGACATATTCTATAACCTCGTCCGTGAATAGAACCTTGGCCCAGTCGTTCACAGTCCAATCAGCGTGTTCCCGTGCAAACAGAATCCGTGCAACACGGTGCTGCCTGGTGAGAAGGGGGAACTTGTTGGGCCGACGAGCATCTAAGTTTGCTTCGCACAGTCGTCTTCTCACCGTAGATGAAGAGATTGTCAAATTTCTAACATTTTGGATTGGAGCACTCAGCTCTCGACCTGTTACATCCCTTCTTCTCAATGCATTTTGCCTCAAGAAACGGTCATCGACTTCCGAAGTAAGACGAGGTCGACCCTGACCTGGTCTCCTGGTGTGACTTCCAGTCTCCCTGAAGCAAGTGATCAGTCTCCCGACTGTTGAATGGCTGACCCCCAGCACTTGAGCCACTTGTCTCTGGCTGTAGCCTTCTTCTAACAGAGTCTGAGCCCGGACACACTGTGGAACATTTAGAAAACCGACTCTGTCCATTATTAACTTTTAAAAGTTAAAATTGATTTGAAGAATAAGATATTACAGCGCTGTGGACACTAGGAAGTCAGCACAAGACTGAAAACAGTGCTAAAGGTTAGGCAGTCAATTGACGAGATTCAACCTTTGGACTTCTACTAGTTTATGAGGAAACCCTGGCGAGGGAACATGGATCACAATAATGTAAACAACCTTTGGACATTTCTTTACTACAGTAACTATGCTCCAGTTCGATATTATTAATAAAATCTCCAATTTTTAAAGTGGTGCGATAATTTTGCACAGGAGTGTATATATATATATATATATATATATATATATATTATATATATTTTATTTGAAACCTTTTTAATAGGCAGAAGTATGAAATTTTGAAACAGAAAAACCAAAGTATTACATTAGAGATTTTATTTAAAAAGAAAACATTTTGCGAATATCAACAACAACTGTCTAGTTTGAATAAACACGTGACAGCGTTTATAAATAAGTCAACATTTGAAACCTACTATGTAGATTCTACCTGATTATGCTTTTAATTATTTTCGCAATATGAGCATATTATTGGTTCAGAACCCCAGCTACCTAATTACTTTTAATAACCTAATATCATTTTATACCAGTTAATGATTTACCCGAAGCAACATTACACAATCCGAGTTGATATTACAAGATTCAACCATTTATCAAACACCAACAGACTTGTCAGTTATTAATGGGTATTTAAAAAAAGTTCATACCTGATATGTGATATTCCAAAATATTATTAGAAATAATAGAAAATATCATTATTATTACAGTCCATAACTGTTATTAGAGCCGTAATTACTTTTACGTTTGTCAGCTTTAAATACTGCGCTCAAATTTGATTTAATTGTAGGATACTTCTTATTTAGTACGCGGGTAGGTAGCATTCTCTGTTTTAAAGCGAGCTAATTATGACAAACGCAAAATCAAATTAAATTCAACTAATAATGCCTACTAGCTACAGTATCAGGCATCTAGAAATACCTGTTTATTGAGCTGTATACCTATATACCTGTGTAGCTAGCTAAATAAAGCTTAAAAGTCAATAAATTTGCTTCTACTTTGAAAATATAATCCATTCAAATATTGTCTTTAAGTTAAACATACACAAATCTACTGTCAAAGGTTCAGCTTGCTATGACTTATATAATGGATGAGTTTGCTTGCGACAACATTTTTGGATAAATAAACCAACGGCAGAAACTTTTCTAAGGGTTATATATAAATCTTAAAGATGGCTTAAAATGAGTCAGTTCTAAGCAATGTGCAGATAAAACCTGTTCTTTTATTTGTATTGATAGATTAATACAGGGTGTCCCAAAATAATGTATACACACTTTAAATAAGTGTAATTTAGATGTTTATTGTAATTAATTTTGTTTTATCGATTGTAAACAAATTAACATTTTATTGTTTTTTAATATATTTTATTGTTTTGTAACCACCACCTGTTCTCAAACTGTAGTCCGCTTTGGTCCACATAGTGCCGATAATACGAAGGGTTTCCAAAAAAAAATGTACATATCTTTTAGAAGCTGATAACTCAACTGTTTGGTTTTGGTTGTACAAATGTTTTAAATGGGTAAATTAAATTTCAGATTAATTCATTCTCTTACTGATGATGATCAAGACTGAACAAGTACTTGGAAAGGTGGAACAGGTTCAAGTAAACAAGACCAGCCTCAGTGGAGTTAAAAAAATTGCTGAGTTAATCCTACTGATGATAATACATAACAGGCTGTAATTTCTGATGACCGACATGACGGTCGATCATAACTATGAATATATATATATATATACTTTTTCGTTGGAAATACGATCCAAAACGGACAAATATAGTTCAATATAGACAAAGAAACATAGAGAAATCCAAAGAACACTTACAGTCTCTAATTTTCGGTTTGAACCGTCTTCAGGAGAGATAAGAGAGGGAAGTGCGCTTGGTTTCCCTCTCTTATCTCTCCTGAAGACGGTTCAAACCGAAAATTAGAGACTGTAAGTGTGTTCTTTTGATTTCTCTATGTTTCTTTGTCTATATTGAACTATATATATATATATATATAGATATCAAGTTATAGTTATGATATAAATTATTGTAGTATCACAATGATTTAACCAGTGTTTCCCAAAGTGGGCGGTGATTTGATATCGGGGGACGGTAAAGCAAAAAAGAGCGGGGATTCTATTTCCATAAATTGAAATTGTTCATGCAATATAATTTCTAAATTTAAGTGAAAACACGACATGTAAACTTTTAGGAAACAGTTTCTTAAAATTGTTTGTTTTGATAATTCATTTTTATGTTAAAAGTATATTCTCACCTAAGTTTCTTTTATTGTGTATTAATTCTTTTGCATAAATATTCTATAAAACAATACATCTATTGGATTCTAAATAAATATTCGATTAGTAATTTTTTTAATTTAATTATTAAAATGTCACTCATTTGGTTATTTAGTCTAGGAATCTGATTATTATCCAAGGGTGTTGAGTTATAGGTTTATGGCGGTTACTCGAAAAAATTTGGGAAACACTGATTTAAACTGTGTATACATTTTTTCAAGACACCCTTTAGATATAATCAAAGGTGATTATTCAAAATGATATTTTAAAGAATAAATATCTTCAAATAGCTGCTTGAGAAACAAAAGTGTTATTCTAATAAATAAAGGAATTCTAAAAATAATAAACATATTATAATTGAGTATATTAGTTTGATTGTGATTAAAATCACTATTAATGCCAGGAGTGTCTGGGGTTTTGCATATACAAATTAAATGAGACTACTCATTTAATGTGATGTCATACATTGATGTATCGCTTTTAGGTTTCAAAGACTCTCTCAAGATCTGGTGTTTCCGGGTCCTCTCGACTAACAGGCATCAAGGAATCTCAATTAGGGGAATGCAGAAGGTAGTCAGATTCATGATGAAATATAGAAAGCTAATAACAAGTTGAACAAGATTGATTCTGACCGATGAAAGGCATATCAGCAAAGTTTATGCAATGAAAAAAAAAAGAAAAAGCTATTCCTGTGTGACTAAATACTAAGGACTTTAAAAAAAAACTTAAAAGGTCCCTCGTCATAGATGAACTCTCTTTCAGCTTTAATTAAGAAATGATTGAATTGACTTCAAACAACTATTAAAATGTCATATTCAAAGAAAGCTCACATAATATTTAAATAAATTAAAAATATGTTTAAACGCGAATTAGATGAGATCATCTGTGCATCACACTTTACATTTGGTTCGATGAGTTGCCGTTTAAATGCACTAAAAATAATTCGTTTTTATTTTTTTAAAAATGGAAGCTCATCCTCTCCGCAATTGATAGAAGGCAAAAGCAAAAAAAAAAAAACGAACTATTTCTTAGAACTATTATTATTTTGTGATTTTTAATATTAATTTTATTCTATACCCTTTTGCTTTTATATCGTTTCAAAAAGGTTCTTTTATTTACTTTAATTAAGACTGTCGGATACCAAAGGTGTTTGGCTGGCCCACTAGTCTTCTATCTCTTTTTCTCCTGATGATAGTTATATAGAAAATTGGAAACTGCTAGTGTGTTTATATATTGTATATATTAAATTTAATTTGTACCTTTAATTCCTATTTTCGATCAATTTTTGATTTATTTTTGACTATATGTCTATATATTAGCACTTTATGACTCTCGGACACCCTGGAAACTCACTCCAGCTGAAAGGGAAGTGGTCCGAAGATTAGAGCATATCAGCATTAAAATTGTGAACACAGAAGCTGCTGTGAACATTAAAATAATTTATATATATTATATATATATATATATATATATATATTATATATATATATTTATTATAACAGATTCAATAATATATCGACCGTTTGATAGAATAGGTGTGTTCTCTAATCGGGGTTCGGTCAATTTTCCAGGATAAAAAATCAAACTCTCGTTGCCAACGTTTCGGTTTTATTTAAAATAAACTTATATAAACCCAAATATATATATAACAGATTCAATTCTTACTTCTGCCTATGAAAAAGGTTTTAAATAAAACCGAAACGTTGGCAACGAGAGTTTGATTTTTTATCCTGGAAAATTGACCGAACCCCGATTAGAGAACACACCTATATATATATATACAAGATTTCATATAAACACGTGAAATAACAATCATGATCAAACTACAATATGAAATGGGAAAAAAAGACTAAGATTTTTCAACCGTAAGATCTTTCAAGTGGTCTTCGTCAGTTAGGTTTTTGATTATGTATGTATGTATATACATATATATGTGTCTTTGGCAAACCTGATTTATAGCTTACCATCAACTAGAAGAAAAATAGCCAGGAGGCTAGAATCTGTTAATAAAATGTCGTTAATGCAGAAACTGCGATCATTTTCAATAAAATATGCTTGAGAGAAGATCAGTTACCAATATATTTATTGTAATATATTGGACCAAACATCAAAAAAATAGTATTGGATATATATGTATATGTCTGTACTCAGTATTTCATTATCATATTCAGTTATATATATAGTTCAATATAGAAAAAGAAACATAGAGGAATCAAAAGAACTCACTTACAGTCTCTAATTTTCGGTTTGAACCGTCTTCAGGAGGTTCAATCCTAATCCGCCACGCCTATCCTACAGACGTCCTCCCAACTTGGCAATTTTCTTTCGCACAGGAAGCTAACCTCCACGAGGGGGGCAAACTGTGTGCCCTGGGGAGCGCAAATTTTGATTTCTCTATGTTTCTTTTTCTATATTAAACTATATTTGTCCGTTTTGGATCGTTTTTGTCCGTTTATATATATTATATATATATATATATATTATATATATAAAATTTCACATAAACACGGCAAATAATAATCAATTATCAAATGACAATACGAAGTATTGAAAAAAGACTAAATTCTTTCAACTGTAACAATCGGTCAACACTTGGGTTTTTACAGTGACGAAGACCGCTTGTTACGGGTTCAAAGATCTTAGTCTTGTTTTTTACCATTTCATATTGTAGTTTGATCATATATATATATAACTGTAACAAGCAACATAAAAAATGAACGAAAACACTTACTAAAAACAATATTGCTAACCGCAGTTCGTCGTCAGGAAAAAAAGAAGAAGAGCCATGTTTGTTCAAGAAGGACGGTGGAAAGTGATTCACGCGGACACATGATTTCCAAACGCACTCCAACTGAAAAAAAAGTCCGTTGGCGTAAGTAAAGTGTTTGTTTTTGTAGACCAACCCTGAATAACCTATTCTGTTTGCTATATATATATAATATATATATATATATATATATATACAAAACTATAGTTTATCGGGATTCGGTCAGTTCTTCAGGTTCAAATTAAGAACTGACCGAGTCCCGATAAACTTTAGTTTTGTTTCTATTCCATGGTCTATACTTTTACCAACATTTATATGTATATATATATATATATATATATAACAAAATTTCACATAAACACGTGAAATAATCAATTATCAAACCAAAATATGAAATGGGGAAAAAAGACTAAAATCTTTCAACCGTAACAAGCGGTCTTCGTCAGAGTCAAAAACTCCCACTTCATATTGTGGTTTGATCATTGATATATATATCACTACAGATAGAAAGCAGATCTTCATTTATACATGTTGTATTAAAATCAATTAACTTAATTGCTCGTACCTTTAAAAATTACAAATATATATATAAAACACTAGTTTTGTTTGTTATGGAGGTTTGGTTTTGTTCAAACAACACAACACTTTAAGCCCACATTTCGTCTATATCAGTAGATGTATTTAGGGCTACATTAATACAGAATTTAATTACAATAATATGAAAAATGTTTATAAGTTACATCATTTAATTACTATACATAATTACCTTGATATTTTGCTATTGCAAGGAATTAACTAATTAACCGTTATATTAAAATCAGCCTAAAGCGCTGCTCCGAGAGACTCCTGGCTCCTAACTGTTGCAAAGGGCAGCATTATACGCTGATTTGAAATTAAGGGTTATGTAGTTATTTCCTTGCAATAGCCAAATACTGAGGTAATTATATATATTAATTAAATAATGTAAGTTATAACTTTTTTTTATGTTATTTTAAAGAAATTCTGATGTACATGTCTACAAATATAGACGAAACGTCAACTTAAAGGTATTTTATTGTTTGAAGCTAGACCAAAGTTTAGAGATAAAATAGAAAAATAGTGTTCGATATATCTGGTGAAAATAAAAAAAAAATTGTTATATGTATATATATTATATATTACGTGATTTTCTATGTTATGTGTCAACGAAATGTGTAAAATAAGTCCCTAAATGATGAAACAACAACATGAAATTGGGAAAACAAGGCAAAGATCTTTCAACCGTAACAAGCGGTCTTCGTTGGAGTCAAAAACCCAACTGAAAAAGTCCCTAAATGTAAATCATAGGTTCATAATTTTGGTTTTGGTGTTGTAATGTCATTAAACAAATAATTAACTTACAAAAATTATAAATAATTCTTTTTTGTTGAAGGTTTTACTTTTGTAATGTGTGACACGCTATGAAAATTATATTTCGATTTTTAAAAAAATGTTGACACACCGAACTCAAAAGGTTGGCCTTCACACAGCTATAGAGGATGGCTGAGTGGACTACTCGTAAAATGGACATCCCAAAGGGGTTTTAGTTAGGAGTTGGTGATTGGATGAGCAATGGGAAGGATCCTAAGACGTATGACTTGGGGGGGGGGGGGGGGGGAGAGGCAGCAATACAGAGGCACTAATTGCAAAAGGTTTATTCGAAAGTGTTTTTCCTCCTTCAAGAGAAGCGGCCGCGCGGCCTCCAGGGAGTAATGGCTTCTAGGAGGGAGAGATATCATCAAGGGTGGAGCATCATCACAATGGCCACCTGTTTATTGCAGTGTCACCGTTAACTTCACCAACCCGGCTTCCTGCCCTTTCACCGATACATTAAAATGGAAATGAATAGAAACAGCCTCGGCGATTGCTCTACGCTCCGCCACCCCTCCGACCCCCTGTCAGATGTAACTACTAAAAACATAATGCCACAACAAAACAAATTACCCGCTCTGTCGGCCACCAATCTAATACTTTAATTGGTTCCCAGACGGCGCTTTTTACATCCATTCCTATTTACTGTTCTGAATGGTTGTCGTTTCTTGTGGAAGCCATCGACGCTTGGCTGACGCACCGGAAAAACATTAATAGCTCGATTCATAGGATCCTATTTGTTCTTCATTTAACTGCGCCCAAGAGGAACGACTACTTTTGTAATTTGCAAAAAGGAAAGTTCTTAGAAAACCGTTTCTAAATTTTAAACCTAGTTATTGCAAACCCTTTTACTAAAAAGAATTGTCCTTGTTCAAATTTCCAATTGTTGCATTTTTTTCATTTAATAAAACGAGGCCAAAGCAACCAAACCTATCAAATCCATATTACAATCCTTTAAAAATTTAAAAAAAAAAATTTCCAAAACCGGTAACAATAATGATAAACCCTTGGGAAAACGCGTTTCAACCAAAAGCGGTTTGTCGAAAAAACCCCTGAGTTTTTGTCTGGGAAACCCCTTTTATTGAAAATTTGCTTTTTCCCTTTTTTTATTTTTTGTTTATATATATTATATATATAATATATAAAATTTATGTGATCAAACCAAATATAAAATGGGAAAACAAGACTAAGATCTTTCAACCGTAACAACGGTCTTCGTCAGATCAAAAAACTGGAGTATTGGTTTTGACCTGAGAAAAATTTTACGGTTGAAAGATCTTACTCTTGTTTTCCCATTTCATATTGTGGGTTGATCATTGATTGTTATTTCACGTGTTTATATGAATCTTAATTTTTATATATATATATGTGCAGAAAAATCACTATAAATAAACACGTGATGCAATTATATACAAATTAAACACAAATTATATAGCGGAGTGTATATACACTAAAATGTTACAAATCATTGTACTAATTCTGCTAGTAGATAAAGGAGAGTCTCAGCAAGTCTAGGTTGGAAGGATTCCTAAGATAGATTGTTATGTGAGGACTTGTAAAGTGTTCTCTCATCTGTCTGTATTCTCTCTTTATTTTTATGACATTAGTATGTTTTCATCATTAGGAAGTTGGTTAAAGAACATGGATAATAAACATTTTGATTCCGCTATTCCTAGTGTAAGAGGGACAATCATCTTTGGTTGTATCCGTTACATTGCTGCACAGAGATTTGATTGCTTTGAACATCATGAAAATCACATTTTCACTTTAGAGCGAAGTAATATATGGGGTTGGCGTAGGATTGCTTGACCAGTAGACAGTTCATGTGTTTACTTGGAGGGCCTATCGGTTACTGCACGAGATTGTTAGCCTAATGCGCTTGGCTTTGGTAACCATCGAGCATAATCGCTATAAGCCACAACTCGCCGGATTCTTGTTTTGTTCATTTCATTTCTAAATTCCCTTTTCCTTTTTTTTTCTTCAATTTTAAATTTTTTTCTTAATTTACTAAAAATTTCCCCGTAACTCTTCCTTCCCTTTGGGCTTTTCCTTTCCCACAAAGAACGTCGAAAATTCCCTTCGATGGAAAGTTTTTTCCAAAGGGTTCAAAAATTGGGGTTCCTTCCACAACCAAACTTTCCCTTTTGGGCCCCTTTTTCTCCCCCCACCCTGCCGTTCCCCTCTTTTTTCCTAACACCTTTTTTCACCCTTCTTCAGTTCCTTCCCTCTTTCTTTTTTTCCAAACCCCCAAATAAACCCAATTCCTTTTCACTCCTCCCCACCCCTTCCTTCTTTTCCGCTCTCTATAAAAAAAAAATTTACTCTTTCACCCTTTGAAGCTCTTCCATTTCTTTCTTTCCTCCCGCTTCTCCTAACAAACCCCCCCCACCTTTACTTTTCCCCTTTCACTCCCCCCCTCTCCTTTCCTTTCCCTTCTCCTCTCTTTCTTTTCTTCTCCCCTTCTTTCCCCTCCCCCCTCCTCTTTTCATCCTTTTCATTATCTACTTTTACCACTATCCCACCTTTCTTTCACCTTCTCTTCAGCTTTCCTTTCCCCTCCTCCCCTTCCCCCTTTTTTACATCTATCTATCTCAACCTTACTTTTTCCCTTCCTCTGTCAGCTCTCTCTCTCCTCTCTTCTTTCTCTCTCTCTCTCTCTCTCTTTCTCTCCCACTTATCTATTATCTATCTTTCTATCTATCTCCACACCTTACTCTTTCACCTCCTCTCTCATACTAAGAAGCTAAACCACCTGTAAATATCAATAAACACTATGTTAATTTCAGTCATAACATTCTATAGCCAATTGATGCAATAGTTCATCTAACCAATAGAATGAAGGAAAACATAAAAAATCTTGAGCAGCCACATTCCTAATATCCCTTCAAAAAAAAAAACATTTCTATCTTTCATTTATAATTTATCACCAGTAGATATAATAATAAGCAATAATTACATACAATTTAAAAGGGGTTTCGATGGATTTGGTCCAAAGAATTATATGCTAATTATAAGCCGATGTTTCGCCAAAAATGTTTCAACATTTTCAAGGCTATTTTTTAAGAAAAACTATTTAAGTTAGATGCATTTATCTAGCAGCATTATAACGAAACACGAAAACAAAGGCAGCTTAACAAACTACCACAACTTTTGACGAACCGACGTCTTATAATTCTTTGGAACAAATCCTCAAAAACCCATTTGGAATTTTAAGAATCAGTGGTCGAGGAGCTATATCAATAAATCATATGATTTAATTATATATTATAATATATATATATATATATAAAAAATTTTTAAGGGTTTGGGGAAAAAAGATTGATCTTTGACCAAGGGGTAGAGTAACCACGAAGTCCCAGTTCCCCCAAAAAGGGTTTGCAAAGGTTTTTGTCACGGAATGGGACCTTATTATTAATTATCCCTTTCAACTTTCCATGAATAATAAATTTTTAAATTAAATTTATATTAAATTTAAATTTTTCCTTTCATCAATGTTAACCATAAAGTAAACTTTTAATTAAATTTCACTTCAAAATTTTCAAAAGTTTTTTTATTTTTTTTTTTTAATGTATATTATATTTTGTTTATGTTTCATATAATTTCCCTGAATTAAATACAAAGATTTTATTTTTTTAATATAATTTTATAAATGTTTATAAATTAAAATAAATTAGTTCATATGTACATAAATAATATAATCCGTGGGAGTAGTCCGAAATACTTTTTTTTTTTTATCCAAGGTATTATATTTGGTAGGGTTGAACACCGCTCATGGTATTATTTAATCTCATTTTACCTATTGAAGAAAATTTAATTTGGAAAATTAGCCTTCCTGAAATAATTCAAAATTTTTTTATTAATTATTTAATATATAAATTATAATTTTAAATATTTTAAGAGAAAATAAAAATACAAAATTGAAAAAGTATGGTGATATAATCTTTCATTTTAATAACCTTGAATTGAAGAAAAGGTTTGGAAGTTTGGAAAAACTTAGAAATTAAGTAAAGTGTAGATAATTTTTAAAATAAATTAATTATTTTAAAATATTATTTATATTAAGAGTTAAAAAATGAGGAACTTTAGATTATTGGAGTATTATGGTGTAGGTATGAGATTTGTTAAGTGAAAGGCGCGTAGATTATTGGAGTATTATGGTGTAGGTATGAGATTTGTTAAGTGAAAGGCGCGTAGATTATTGGAGTATTATGGTGTAGGTATGAGATTTGTTAAGTGAAAGGCGCGTAGATTATTGGAGTATTATGGTGTAGGTATGAGATTTGTTAAGTGAAAGGAGCGTAGATTATTGGAGTATTATGGTGTAGGTATGAGATTTGTTAAGTGAAAGGCGCGTAGATTATTGGAGTATTATGGTGTAGGTATGAGATTTGTTAAGTGAAAGGTGCGTAGATTATTGGAGTATTATGGTGTAGGTATGAGATTTGTTAAGTAAAAGGCTCGTAGATTATTGGAGTATTATGGTGTAGGTATGAGATTTGTTAAGTGAAAGGCGCGTAGATTATTGGAGTATTATGGTGTAGGTATGAGATTTGTTAAGTGAAAGGCGCGTAGATTATTGGAAGTATTATGGTGTAGGTATGAGATTTGTTAAGTGAAAGGCGCGTAGATTATTGGAGTATTATGGTGTAGGTATGAGATTTGTTAAGTGAAAGGAGCGTAGATTATTGGAGTATTATGGTGTAGGTATGAGATTTGTTAAGTGAAAGGTGCGTAGATTATTGGAGTATTATGGTGTAGGTATGAGATTTGTTAAGTGAAAGGCTCGTAGATTATTGGAGTATTATGGTGTAGGTATGAGATTTGTTAAGTGAAAGGTGCGTAGATTATTGTAGTATTATGGTGTAGGTATGAGATTTGTTAAGTGAAAGGCGCGTAGATTATTGGAGTATTATGGTGGAGGTATGAGATTTGTTAAGTGAAAGGTGCGTAGATTATTGGAGTATTATGGTGTAGGTATGAGATTTGTTAAGTGAAAGGCTCGTAGATTATTGGAGTATTATGGTGTAGGTATGAGATTTGTTAAGTGAAAGGCTCGTAGATTATTGGAGTATTATGGTGTAGGTATGAGATTTGTTAAGTGAAAGGCGCGTAGATTATTGGAGTATTATGGTGTAGGTATGAGATTTGTTAAGTGAAAGGCGCGTAGATTATTGGAGTATTATGGTGTAGGTATGAGATTTGTTAAGTGAAAGGCGCGTAGATTATTGGAGTATTATGGTGTAGGTATGAGATTTGTTAAGTGAAAGGTGCGTAGATTATTGGAGTATTATGGTGTAGGTATGAGATTTGTTAAGTGAAAGGCGCGAAGTGTTTTCTAGAAAAGCCTGTGCGGTGGGTGAGCAGCGGGTCACTTAGTAAATGATGACTGTGCCAAAGCGACGGCGGTGGTATTAGCATGCAACAAGAGGCTACTCGGTTACTGTTGGGGCGCGATGCCAATTGACTGTTGTTGGCACAGGTGCTTTGGGAGTGGGCGGCACGTGAAGAAAGCTCTCGGCGGCGCCTCAAAGGAGGCCTCGATGAATAGGCGGCGGTGTGTTTAGGGTCCTAATTCGGGGGTATTAGACAGCCCTGTCATCTGGGCGGCCTTATTCAGGCCCCAGTCTCTATCAACACTTCCAACGCCTCCGCGTCCACCTCTTTATATATCACAAACAACAAATTAATATCAAACGCTAATTTATTATGAAAAAAAAAAATTATAAAAATAAAGTTTCCGAGCAATTTCTTTATTACTTTGTCTGGAAACCGGTTGGTAATATCCTACTAAATCAATTAAACGTTTCCCATCAAGTCAAAACGAAGTGTGGTCCACTGTGTCACTCTGCAGGTTCTAAATAAACTATTATAACATAAATGGAATGATAACAGTCAATAATGATAAGGGGTGAAAGATTCCCTCTCAGGAGTATTAGGAACAAAGATTCCCTATAAGGAGTATTTGGAACAAAGATTCCCTCTCAGGAGTATTAGGAACAAAGATTCCCTCTTAGGAGTATTAGGAACAAAGATTCCCTCTCAGGAGTATTAGGAACAAAGATTCCCTATAAGGAGTATTTGGAACAAAGATTCCCTCTCAGGAGTATTAGGAACAAAGATTCCCTGTCTGGAGTATTAGGAACAAAGATTCCCTCTCAGGAGTATTAGGAACAAAGATTCCCTCTCAGGAGTATTAGGAACAAAGATTCCCTCTAAGGGGTATTAGGAACAAAGATTCCCTCTCAGGAATATTAGGAACAAATATTCCCTCTAAGGGGTATTAGGAACAAAGATTGGGAAATTTATTTTAAAAATAGAATAAGGCACAATAAATAAGGAAGGTAAATGTTTTAAGGAGACAATCAACTATGTTATAAACATAACATAAACAAACATGTTATGAACATAACATTAGAACAGTTTCTAAACTAACTAATATACAATTTAATAAATAATCGTCTAATAAACAATTAGAACTATAATGATTCAAAAGTTATTAAATAAAACAAGCTTACAGACTATGTAATCAATAGAATATTGGAAAACAATAATATAAACTAAGGAATAATAGTAAAACAAACTTTCGAAATTGCTAATGAAAAATTTACCAAGAATGTTGTAAAACAGGCAAATGAGGAAATTGATAGAACAAATTTAATACTAGTCAAAAAACAGTCATATAGTATAGTCATAAAACGTACTAATAAAAGAAGTTATCATTGGTTGTGCAATCCGTAATTGTGTGGTATTTACTCATTCTGAGGTAAAATGGATAAACAAATAAAAGTCTCCACACAAATGAAGTTTTATTTAACAACAACAACGCGTTTCGAACACTTTGTGTTCATCATCAGGAACACAAAACAACTCTGCTTTTGTTGTGAATTGTTTTCACCGGACCAACCCTTCAACACCACATCCTTGGTAACTTTCTGATGATGTCTTTGTTGAATAAAACTTCATTTGTGTGGAGACTTTTGTTTGTTTATCCATTTGACCTCAAAATGAAGTTATATTTATAAAATTGACTTCTGTAGTAAATAATGAACAAAGTTTTTTTTAGAATGTAATTCATACAGATTAAAGGGGAGAAGAATGAGAGAGATTAGTCGGTGAATAAACAGTCTAACAGTAGACAAATGAACAAAATATTTGAACATGCCAATGAACTCTGGACGGTTAATGTCTGGCCACAAAAGGAATAGAGTTTTGTGAACGATCAATGGAGTTCAATATCCTTGACTATACTTCTAATTTATATTTCATCAGTCAAACTAACAGTTTCGTTTTACAGCTTTACCTTTTGAAATCTAATTACTTTTTCAAGTCTTTTAATTCACTATGACCTATATACAGTATTCGAATATTACTAATTATTCTCAAATCACCTTGTCTTAAGCCAGATTAATTACATCATGATTGTTATATAAATTCATAAAGACATATTTAGAATTATTTATTTCATATTATCTATTAATTCATTACTTGTGAAATCTCAAATTCAAAATTACGTCTCTACACAAAAGAGCTTTTTCATTCACTAACTGTGTAATCTGTTATTAAAGTGTGGTATTTAATCACATTAAATACTTTTTAGAAAAAGTATTAAGTCTCCACACAAAAAAGTTTATTACAAGAAACTAAACAGTGCGTTTTGAATACTTGATGTTCTTCTTTAGGTTACATCTACAGAAATATATATACATATATATATATGCATTTAAGAGTTTTGGTAACATAGGGGTGAATTAATTGAAATGAATACATCTGACAATATTCAGTGAAGACGGGAATAATATCACTCAATAGTGTCAGATGTATTCATTTTAATTCATTAGTTGTGCAATCTGTAATTGTGTGGTATTTACTCATTCTGAGGTAAAATGGATAAACCAACAAAAGTCTCCACACAAATGAAGTTCATTTTAATTATTCGCCCTTATGTTCTCAAAATTCTTAAATGCATATATATTTGTTTTTCCAGATATAACCTGAAGAAGAACATCAAGTGTTCGAAACGGGTTGTTTAGTTTCTTGTAATAAACTTTTTTGTGCGGAGACTTAATACTTTTCATAAAATTCCTTTAAAAAAAAGACCTTTTTGTTAAAACTAACAACACGTTTCGGACACTTGTATGTTTTACATATAAAAATATAGATATCTATGAGCTTTAATGACATCAGGATGAATTACTTGAAACGAATTAATAATTATTGAAATCGGAATGAATTATTGTATTCTACTTTCAAGTAATTTATTCTGATGTTATTCAACTTCATATGCATGATTGTTAGAAGTAAACCTGAAGAACACTAAGTGTTCGAAAAAACGCGTTGTTAGTTTTTACCTAAAGGTCTTTTGTGTAGAGGGGTATTTCTTTTTAGAAATTCCTCATTAATCTATTAATTTTTTACTTTACTATAAGTAAAGTATAGTGATCGTGAAAAAATTCGATCTCGAGATTTTGACGGAATTACATGTTTTGAGGTACCAGAAGTCTTTTTATGACGTTTTTACGATGATGTCTGTGTGTGTGTGGGTGGGTGGGTGGGTGGGTGGGTGCGTGGGTGGGTGCGTGTGTTAGCATTGCTTGTTACCACGCTACGGTCCAGAATCTTTAATGGATCAAGTTGATATTTTACACAAAAATGGGCCCCATTTAGACGAAGATCCCTATTGTTTGGGAAGAATTATGCATGATGGGAAAGTCACTTTTTTTGCCAAAAACCGTTTTTTTTTAAAACATTTATTTCTCCTAAACTGATAACCCTAGAGTTTTGAAATTTTGACATTGTCTTGGAAGTTACAAATGCAACAAACGAAAAATATATTCAGAATTTTAAAACAACAGGAATATTTTTTTTTCAATAAAATGTAAAAATTTTGACTTATAATTCAATCTCAAACCTTGTGAGAGCGATACAAGCCATACTGTTTGACGGACAAGAATGAAACTATGCCTACAAATAGAACATTATATGGCGAATGAGTTGAGATATTTTTTTTTGGAATTACTTTCGCTAAAGGGGCGTTACAGTACGATTTGTGTTTTCAGAAAATGATTTTTTGACGCTAAACGGCTCGTTAAAAAAAATGAAAATTTGACCAAAAATGGAACAAAAAATTAGCAATTCATAAAAAAAAATCATGAAGTTTCAATTACGGGAAAGAGCAATAACGATATAAAAACTCTTTGTTTATCCTAGACTAAGAGATCACCTGCTATACTTGTCGAATTTTTTATATTTTTTTACATTGTTTACATTGACTTAGAAATTTTTTGAGCGAATCCACTGAGGTAAAATTGATGTTTCTAATGGAAAAATGAAAATATATTATTGACTTATAAGAGATGTAAGAGGAATAATATTGTGCAGGTAAATGATAACACTCAATAAAAAAAAAATTCGTATATATGTTATTTGACAAAGAGGAAGGAAAATGATCTTATTAAATACTAAGAAGCCATAAAATTCCAGTATAATAATTCTGTTAAAAACCAAAAATGTAAAAGATAATTCAAAATATAAATCTTTCGTTTAGAGATTAATAACTGTAATTTTCGTACATCTTTAATTAACAAATCACCTTAAAACAACATTTTCTTCGCTGTTTAGGAAGTTTTTCAGAGAAAAAAAGTGTATTTTACCGTTTCAAATTTGAAAATTTTACATTAATATTCAATGTAGAAGGATGTCAAGTAAACGATGTAAGAAATCTACTGGCTATTTGAACAATAGCCATGTTCTCTTGTAGGATACTATTTCGTTTCAAGAAATGTTCACTTTGGTTTTTCAGAAATGTTATTACTGCTGTAGTTATACTAATGAAATTATTTGCAAATAATAAATTATTTGTGATGTACAAAAATAAGCTTATAAATTGATATGTCCTTCAATCACTATCTGTACTACCTCAGGAATGACAGGCTAATAATTATATCCCATTTAGATGTTTACGTTATGCTTAAATGAGACGTTATGTTTTATATACTCAAGAAATTTGACATTAAGTTACTTATAGTAAAGTAGAGTGTAGGCCACTCCAGATTTTTTTAAAGAGTGTTCAAACAGTTTAAATAAAAATATTTTGTCAAAGTATGTAATTAAATTTGTTAAATAATTTATTTCATCTAAACTTATAGATGCCCTGAAGATGGTCAAAGAAATATCAACAGAATGGCCTTCTATGATTGTAAATTGACATGATACAGTAGTGTCATACTACGGAGAGCCACCCATGTCTACTTGACTCTTGTTAACCGATATTTAATTTTATGGACAGATTTAGAAATAAATATTTGTAAGTAAGAATAATTTGTAGTTTAGGAGAGAGATAATTAAACAAAAAATCCTAAGGGAGGCATTTTTCAAATCTTTTATCTTTCTCAATTATTCTATTCAATTAATAATAGAAATGTATCAAAAACAGTATACAGGAATTAGGTGCTGTTATCTTAAGAGCAGTAATTTTTTTTAAAATTATTCAAATATATTCAAAATGTCACAGGACTATAATAAGAAAAAATAATACCTTTAATTTGATGAAAATTTTAATAAATGGTATAAAATAAATGCTATATAGGTAAGCCATTTTTATCTATATTTCTATTAAAATGTTTTGTGTGGTTTACTGCTGAAACAAATTAAAATAAACACAACAGAGTTTCAGACAAATTCATTAGTTGTGGTCTATAAACTCAGCAGTTTTACAATAGATTTGTTTTCACAGAGGAATCGAATCGTGTGTTGAGATTACCAAATATTTGATCAAAAATTATCTTATTTTAAAGTTGAATTTTTTTTTTTATTTCTTTACCTTGAGACGCACCTGTGAATTTCCTGAGGCATGATATGGTCTTAAAACTGTAGAAACTAGCAATTTTGACTGTGAAAGGTTATCCGAAAAGATTATTCCATGAAAAAAAAAGGATGTTAAACACGATATTTAGATGTAAATGAACAATTCTTAGTTGGAAATTGAATTAAAAAATTGATATTGGAAGGAAAACGGCTTCTGTTTAAATTTTCTATTTTTACAGCTGCAGCAAAGAGGCGTTATTATGAAATTGCCACCTCCCTTTGAATAAGGTCACACATAAACAGAAATGTAAATTAAATTGCATTTTGATTAGGGACTTTGTAGGTTTACATGTACGAATTTCAGTAAACTGTATTAATAAAGTCTATTTAGAATTGTTATATGGCATTGTAGGAACTCTGAGATAAGCTGTTTTTTTGTGAATTGAGGAGTATTTCTTCACATATCTTGTGAAGCCACGTAAGACCCACAAGCAATACCACAGCGATGGTAGTACACGGATCACGGACCATAAACGGTCTACAGGCCATTCCTCTAACCACCTCTGACCACCTCTAACCACCTCCCTCACCAAAAGGACATCTACCTGATAAAACCACATAAAGCCTACAGGTCACATATATCCTAAAGGACATCCTTCTAAAGAAGAATTAGGATAAGAAGACTCATCAGCAAAGAACATAATTCTAGAGGGCATCCTTTTCTAGAAAACCATCCTCCAGACACACAATCTACGGCCACTGACCATATACGGACTGACCATAAACATCTTTTTTCTAAAAAAAAAAAATTCCATGAGAATACTTACAGCTCTCAGACTAAAGACAACCTGAAAACAAACCTTCTCTAAATAAAAAATTATCTGAAAAGACACTAGCTTACAGAGAGTAGATACTTCCTGGATAAATCTTAAGTACTGGATAGGTGATTATTCTATGAATCAAATTAACTCAGGTGGCCTAAAAGACTCGCAAAGGTTGCTGTTTAGTCATTTATAGAGAATATCTATTTAGTTATTACTAATTAGGGATATCTATCCAGCTATAAGGTCAAATTAGATTAGATAGCATAAAAGTCTCACAATGGCCATTTAAACATTTATAATTGTCTGAGTAGACACTAACTTACAGAGAGTAGATACTTGCTGGAGGATATCCATCTATAGACAACTATCCTTCTGACAAACGAAATAAAACCCAACGTTGTTAAAGTACTCGCCTCTTGGCTGGTACTCCGGCGTTTTATCTCCACCTGGCCCTCGATTTATTTACGCGGGAGGTGAATCTGAGTAGGTCGTCCCTAGGAGAGGACGTTAAGCCGTCGGTCCCGAATGTGTACAATGTCAGGTATTCCTTAAAGATACCTACTTGAAATATACTTGAGTTAGGCAAAATTTAAGACTCCCAATGTAGAATCTGTAGAATCACCGATCAAACAAAAAACCGGTAAACAGCTGACGTTATCACCCGCTAGGTGATCGGTTTAAAAAAAAAAAAGGAATGTACTGGAAAGTCCTAAGATAGATTACACAGTCTTGCTGTTATTATAAATAACAGTCATATTAGAACCAACTTATCGATCTCTATCTGTCACAACTCCCAATTCTTTGTTCTTTTATCATCACTATGCTTTACTTTTAGTGAAGGAAAATTTTCTCTTGCAACCTCAAAACATCAAAATCTGTTCAAAACTGTTAATGAATATCTCTTCTATAATCAGTATAGTGTAGTTATTGTGAAATAGAAAACAGTTCTGGGACTCCCAAAGTATGAAAGTCTGTTAAACAAGTAGTAAATTAATTTTTTTTTTTCATTTATTTATACCATCAAATGATCAAACAACAATATGAAATAGGAAAAAAAAAGACTAAGATCTTTCAACCATTACAAGCTGTCTTCGACAGAATCAAAAACCTAAACGGAAACACTAGATGAAGAAACATCATGGTGAGGGGTTGAGAAGGAAGTGGGAAGGAAGAGTGGTATTTTGAAAGGGTGTAAAGTGCAGAAAAGGATAATAGTCCAGGGAGAGATATTTGGGGAAACAAAGGAGTACAGTAAGAAAAAGTAAAAAAACTATCCGCCAGATGTCAACCCTCTTAGAAGAGGCCTTCGTGAACATTGAGTCAAGTTTGACTAACCCCTTACTAATACTTATAATATTTGAAGTATTAAATTTAATCATAGAGGATTCGATAATATTCTTTTAACCACGATTTTTCAAAGGTAATAAATTTTAGCTCCGGTCCAATCAATATTATGATTTTCATTATTTATATACGAGAATAAGACGCTACTTTTTTCCTACCTACTTATGTTGTATTGGTGTTGTTTCACACGTGTCTTTAAGGATTTACCAGTTTGACCACTCCTTGAAACATCTCACCATGATGTTTCTGCGTCTTGTGTTTCAGTTGGAGTTTTGACTCAGACGAAGACCGCTTGTTGTGCTTGAAAGATCTTTGTCTTTTTTCCCATTTCATATTGTGGTTTGATCATATATTTATATATATACTATTTTTCTTCATCAACGATGGATCTGCTTGAACCAAATAGTTTAGAATATATGTAGTTAAAATAAGAAAACTTTTAGTTATATAAAATGTATATATGTTTATTTTCAAAAACTTCCTTGGCAATTTCATGCATTGTAATCCAATTTTTTGAGTCATCGCATGGAAATAAAGCGATAAGAATAAAAGCGATAGCTTTTGCTCTGGAAATAAAAACTTAACTGTCCGAGAGTTTTCTTACTGTGTCTACTGTGTAATATCATAGACCACTATTTAAAATGGAGTTAACTACTAATTAACAGCCACTGACATTGTATATATACTAATTAACATGTAGATTATTATTTATATAGGTGTGTTATCTAATCGGGATTCGGTCAAATTTTTTAGGTTCAAAAATCAAACTCTGATTGCCGACGTTTCAGTTTTATTTTAAAAGATTTTTCATAGGCATATAAACAAAGGATAATAAGAAATCACATATCAACATGAAACATATATACAATATGAAAATGGATTGTTATAATTTATGAATATTACACGCAGAAGTATTTCAGAGATACATAAAACAATATAAGTTACAGAAGTAAGAATTTTATTACTAAGAACTAAGGGCTAAGAATTTTATTTATCTCTAAATACTTCTGCTTATAATATTCATAAGTTGTAACAATTCATTTTCATATTGTTTATATGTTGGATGTTGATATGTGATTTCTTATTATCCTTTGTTTATATGCCTATAAAAAGGTTTTAAAATAAAACTGAAACGTCGGCAATGAGAGTTTGATTTTTGGATCTAAAAAAATTTGACCAAATCCGGATTAGAGAACACACCTATTGTATCAAACGGTTGATATACTATTGAATCTGTTATATATATTTATATATAACAGATTGAATAATATATCGACCGTTTGATAGAATAGGTGTGTTCTCTAATCGGGGTTCGGTCAATTTTCCAGGATAAAAAATCAAACTCTCGTTGCCAACGTTTCGGTTTTATTTAAAACCTTTTAAATAAAACCAGTCTAGTCGAAGGTTTTGTCCGGTTAACATTGTTGTTCCTTTAAATAATGTAAATTTCATTTTCTCAGTTAAAAAATTCTTACTTCTGCCTATGAAAAAGGTTTTAAATAAAACCGAAACGTTGGCAACGAGAGTTTGATTTTTTATCCTGGAAAATTGACCAAACCCCTGATTAGAGAACATACCTATATTTATATATGTATGTATTATTTATTTACCATAGTGAATAATAGAAGATAAGTTGAATCGATAATAGTATCGAAATGGACTATCTTTTGTGAGGGAATAAAAAGAAAGTAATGAATAACTTAAAGAATAAGTGTAAAACGGGCCGAGAAAATATTAAAAGTGGGGTGGGGTGGGGGTGTATCGAGCGAGGGAAACTGAAGTTATCCGGGGCTGACCTGAATGAGCGGTTGGTTAGGTGCCGTGACCGGACCAGTAATGGTCAAGTGAATTTTAGCATAAGCGAGCGTTGTCACGCAGCCAGCCAACGCAAATACAGCCGACTATAAATATGCACTAATCGAGCATAGCGGGCTATGCTAATGGCGCACCACTTTGAAACTCCTTTCCCATCTGTCTCCCATTCTTCTACCTTATTTAGACCGCCATTGTTGATAGCTTATTTGCAGCGCGGTATGACCTCATAGGCTTCAATACAAAACGGGTTAAACAGACCAATTCCCCCCCCCCCCCCCCAAAGCTAATTATATTATGCAAACTAGGATCAAAGGATTTTTCTTGATATTTAAAACTAGATAACCCTAATTTCAATCCTTGTGTTAACTACAGCACACTCATATCCATTGTAACTTAGTTTTACTAGTGTTATTATATTTAAAGAAATCCATCACCTACAGTTTAAATAATTAGGCTTTAGTTCGGCACAAAGAAGTACTATTAATGACATACTTCAGGCATATATGAAGCCACTTTAAGCTGATATAACTCTCAATACAAATGTCAAGTTGATATCAAATTATTAATTGTGAATAACACTGCTTAGCAATCCAAACCTTATTACTGTAAGACTACACGTATCAACCTACATAACATTAAAAGTATCAGTCAGTTAAGTTATAGTATATCAATGATCAAACCACAATAAGAAATGCGAAAAACTACCCAGTTGGATTTTGACTCTGACGAAGACCGCAAAGTTACGGTTGAAAGATCTTAGTCTTGTTTTCTCATTTTCATCTTAAATTTGATCATTGATTGTTATTTCACATCTTTATGTGAAATCTTGTTATAGTATATGTACAACCTTCGTACTGCATATTTTACTTGTTTTATATATAGAACGAACACTTCACTTAGGTGTTTATATATATATGAAGTCCAAATCACAAAGAAAAAGAAAAACAAAAGAAATAAAGGCCACAGAGCATTTATTTCTTTTGTTTTTCTTTTCCCTATTGGTGTGGACTTCATTCATTTGCATCACTTCTTTAATTGTGAGTTTTCTGGATATATATACATATATATATATATATATGCTTTTAAAAACTGGATGTCTGTTTCCACTTGATTTAATTTTGTCTTATATTTTTCCAAAATACGAAATTTTTTCTTTAACTCAGAACTCAATTTAAAAATTAATTCACCATAATTACTTGTTTTATTGATAAGTATTTATTTTAATAAAACAAGTAATTATGGTGAATTAATTTTTAAATTGAGTTCTGAGTTAAAGAAAAAATTTCGTATTTTGGAAAATATAAGACAAAATTAAATCAAGTGGAAACAGACATCCAGTTTTTAAAAGCATGTATTGAAGAAGGACTGCTCCCAACTTTTACAATATATATATATATATATATATATATATATATATAATATATAACGAGAGTGTTATATAGAAAATACTTAGAAAAATTGAGAAACTTGTTAAGAAACAAGTATCAGCTAAATTTGGTGTCATTTTCAATAATGTGTGTGTCAAACAAGGACTGCTACCAAAATTTACGAATATATATATATATATAAATGTTAAACGAAATGCTATCCAGAAGAACTGATTACAACTTAAAATAAACTGTGACACATAGAAAGAAAAGTAACAAATCTCCCCTCTATCAATTCACTTCTTTTCCTGAGAATGACAACCATAAGTGTTTTCACAATATGACTAAATGGCAATGTCTAAACTTGCGTTTATATTTTATTCAATTTAAACAATGTCGACTGGAAGCGTTGTATTATTAATAATTGTTTATTGTTCAATGCATGCATTATTCAACATGGAGTGGTTATCGAGAAGATATCACCATCTTGATACGGGTTTAATAGAACAGAGCTTTGCTCTTCAGGCTCAGGCAAATGTAATGTGTCGAAAGGAAAGCGACAAGGTCAGTCTCCTTACTTCATACTTAGATAGTCAGATATTCTAAAGCACTTATATTACCTTCGTGCCTTATGTCAGGTCAATCTAGAATACATAATGCATTATATATCTATCCAAGTCTGTACTGAGGTAAATAAATAAAACACAGTCTTCACACAAAAACAATTTTTTTTTTTTTAATTAAAACAACGCGTTTCGAACACACGTCAGGTAAACATCTATAAAACAAATTACAAATTAAATGTTAGAAAAATACTCTTTTTTTCATGGATATTTTATGAAAAATGAATGACATTTCCACTGGAAGGGTCAAGGTGGAAATCAATTCTGCCTTGATTTCACGGATATGTTATATATACCGTCTCTGAACCAGTGCGCTTGATTTCCCTCTCTTATCTCTCCTGAATATGGTTCAAACCGAAAATTAGAGACTGTAAGTGTGTGCTTTTGATTTCTACGTTTCATTTTCTACATTGAACTATATATAATATATATATATATATAGGTTTACTTGCCGTGGCATCTACAACGTGCTTGGTCTCCCTTTCTGTTTTCTCCTAAAGACGGATTGCCCAAAAATTTGAGTTTGTACGTGTGTCTCTTTCTTTGTGGTTGCTTTTCTTCGTTTTTGAGTTGATTTGTGTCCAGTTTGAATCGTTTTTTCAAATTATGAGTGATATATATATATATATATATATATATATATCAATGATCAAAACACAATAAGAAATGGGAAAACAAGACTAAGATCTTTCAACCGTAACAAGCGGTCTTCGTCAGAGTCAAAAACCTAACTGAGTCAGTTGGGTTTTTGACTCTGACGAAGACCGCTTGTTACGGTTGAAAGATCTTAGTCTTTTTTCCATTTCTTATTGTGGTGTGATCATTGATTGTTATTTCAGTGTTTATTGAAATCTTTATATATATTATTATATATAAATATATATATATAAACTTATCAAATGATAAGAATAAAAGAACACGTAAAAACAACAGACAACTCACTTCAATATTTTTTCTTCGTCATCATCAGGAGAAGGAGAAGGAGATGAGCTCTGCTTGGCTGGTAAACAGCAACCAACCACGCGTATGGCTTAGTAATAGGTAGTATTGCCAACTCACAAAAAATAAATTACTAAAATATATAATTATATTTTTATAATATAAATCAGAAAGGAAAAGTTTTA
>JAPFBL010000771.1:0-90888 GCA_026182355.1 Hermatobates lingyangjiaoensis
TGAGCAAATATCAATAGAAAGTAAGGAAATGTAGAATTCAAATTGTTTAAAAGGAATTTTCCTAATGAAGACAGGAAATTCCAAACAATTAAATATAAAGGAAAAAACTTAAAATTTTTTCAAAAACCACCCGGTCAGCCTCATTTATTGCCAGAAGTAAAGTTAAAGTTTGAGGACGATAATATGCCCAATATAACCATTAAATTTAAAACTTTACTAAAACAGGAGCCGAGTATACCATTGACCTACAGAGAAGTGGACAAAAATTATAAATTCCACATTCCCAGTGTATGGACTGTAGTGTTATATGTAATGTTGTTAGTAGCAGTGTTAGGTTTCATCTTAAAAAGAAAAAAAGGTATCAACCCTCTGGAAACTAACCAAACCTACGCCAAGACAACAAGGCATCCAACTTGAAGAAGTCGTCCTACCAGGAGGAGCTTCATTCTAAGGGAGGAGGAGTTATCTGGTAGCAAACAATCACCTTCTTTATCCCAGAGGCAGCTGCCCCAGTAGGAGTGTTGAACTCAAAGTGCTTTGTAGGCATTAAAACTTTATAAAAGAGCTAGCGCTGCGCCGCAGCTCCAGTCTTGTCAAAGCCTCCGTACAGTCTTGTCGAATCCTTAGTCTTGTCTCAGGAGTCTTATCATCAACTGTTTATTGTATTATTTCTTATATTATATTTTTCATTAGACAGACTCCTATTAGAAGAATCTAATAGTAAAGTATTAACTAATACTGTAAACCATAACATAAGCAATTAGTATAATATAATTTTTTTTTTTAAAAAGACAATATTGAGAGGAAAGGAACATAACTTATAATATATATATATATATTTATATATATATATATATTATATTATAATATATATATACTCTCCTGAAGACGGCAAGACGCCGAAATTATCGAGATTCGTGGGTGTTCGTCCTTTTTCTTGTGTTCTCTAGCTGTAACTTTAATTATATATAATTATATTATATATATATATATACCATGATAAACGAAAAACGGTCCGGCAGGACAAATAACAATTAAAATAAGCAGTGACACATAAACAGAAACACAACAAAGACTCACTTTTCAATATTTCGACCGTAATGGCGGTCGTCCTCAGGAGAAGAAGTGAATTGACGGAGGGACGACAGTCAACTCACTGACTGTCGTTTTGTTGACTGTCGTCCCTCCGTCAATTCACTTCTTCTCCTGAGGACGACCGCCATTACGGTCGAAATATTGAAAAGTGAGTCTTTGTTGTGTTTCTGTTTATGTTGTCACTGCTTATTTTAATGATATATATATATATATTTATATATTATATATATATATATTTATATTTTTATATAATATATATATATATATATATAATTTATTAAAAATGATCGCAGTTTCTGCATTCACGACCTTTTTGTTAACAGATTCTAACCTCCTGGCTATTTTCCTTATTTTAGTAGGTAAACTATAATATATATATATATATATATATATATATAGTTCAATGAACATAAAGAAACATAGAGAAATTAAAAACACACACTTACAGTCTCTAATTTTCGGTTGAACCGTCTTCAGGAGAGATAAGAGAGGGAAACCAAGCGCACTGGTACAGAGAGGGTCTCCAATCAGAGACTGTAAGTGTGCGTTTTTAATTTCTCTATGTTTATTTATGTACATTGAACTGTATTTGTCCATTTCGGATCGTAATTTCATCAAAAAGTATACATATATATATATATGTAAATCAATGTTCAAACCACAATAAGAAATTAGAAAAAAGACTAAGATCTTTCAAGGGTAACAAGCGGTCTTCGTCAGAGTCGAAAACCAACTGAAACACTAGATGCAGAAAACATCTGGTGAGGGGTTGAGAAACCTCCCACTCTTTTCAACCCCTCACCAGATGTTTTCTGCATCTAGTGTTTCAGTTGGTTTTTGACTCTAACGAAGACCGCTTGCTGTGGTTGATAGATCTTAGTCTTTTTCTCAATTTTCATTCTAGTTTAAACAATGACTGTTATTTCACGGACTTATTGTGAAATCTTTTTATATATGTAGATATGTAAACAAGCAATATAGGCATGGATATACTAGAGACTGTGCTACAATAATGTCTGTGGAAATACATTATTGTAAGATTCTACAGTATAAACAGTAAACATTGAACTACATAAAATATCATTTCAAATAAAGTCGATAAAAAGAAGCTAAGAAGGCACAAAGTTATTATTGACTATAAAAGAAGCAATTCAAAACTGAGTTTTGGTTCAAAGAATCAACTACTGATTTTAAGTCGAGGTTTTGCCAAAATTGTTTGGCATTTCAAGGCTTTTTTTATTTAAATGAAAACTATTTAAGTTAGATGCAAACAAAGGGAGGTTACATAACATTTGCATCTAACTGAAGCAGTTTTCCTTCTGAAAAAAAACCCTTGGAAATACCAAAAAATTTTATATAATCCAACGTTCAATTTTTTTTGTTTGATATTTTTGTAATCCAAATTTTATAATAAATTTTTTTTATTATATGCCAACGTCGGCTTATAACCGGTAATTCATTATTTAGACCAAACCCTAGAAAAAACCTGGTTTTGAATTGTAAGAATAAATGGTCGAGAAGCTATATCAATATTTAAAATTACACAAAGCACGACACAGGGAAAGGAATAAAAAGCAACTTACAGAATCTCAATATTTCGAACTGTTGTTCGTCCTCTCTTCTGGTGTACTCCTGATGATGAACAACAGTAGGAAATTTTAATAATTCTGTAAGTATGCTTTTTATTCCTTTGTCTGTGTCGTGCTTTGTGTAATTTAAAGTTTTATAGTCCTAGTGGACCGTTTCTTATATTTAGTAATATATACAATTAGTCTGATGATTGACTTGGAATTAATAAAATGTCACTTTTGTTGATAGGTAACATACAACATATGCATAAATATCCAGTGATTATTGACCAGTCTGAGTCAATAATCACTCATTTTTTTATAATCGGATAACAAAATCCAGAGTCTCGACTCAGCAGTCCTGTATACAACATGAGCAGGGATGGGCAAAGGTTCATGTGGCCCGCCGAGAGCTCTAAAGAACCCCAATTTCTATGCAGTGTAAAACAAACAGCCTATACCTTTAAAAACAGATTTATATTTATATAAAATATCCTCTATTTCATTAATTTTACTTATTAAATCTAAGTACCTCATTCTAACCGAAGAATTGAAGGTCTAGGATCTTCTAGAATAAAAAATTCTAATTTTGTTGTTATGCAGTAAACCCTTACTTTTCGCGGATAATGGGGACCGAAGAAACCCGCGAAGAGCGAAAATCCGCGAATAATGGATGCGCGTTTATACAAGTCTCTAAAGCTCAAACAACGACCTTTACAATAGACAGAGAGAGACTCCTGACCTTACTGAATACTGTACTGTGTTGTAAATAAAAATGAAAAACAAAAAGAAAAAAATAAGAAATAATTATTAAAAAAAATTACGTCTTTACCGACCATAAGAGAGAAAGAGAGAGAATTAATTAATTGTAAATAATAATGCAAGCAAATAAAATAAAACAATTCCTAACTATCCTTTATTTTAATTTATAGATGAAAAGGCCTATTTTTTATATTTTTATTATTCTCTTGTTACGATTGATTATGTTTTAATATTTTTCATTAATTTTTAGTCAGTATTGAATATTTTTAACAGCTTTTAGTAACCTTTAATTTAATACTGTAGAGTATATTTTGACCCAGTAAGTCACTGGTTGTTTGATATCTTTCTCGATCGTACAAGAAGAATCCTGTATACTTTCTACTCTAATATTAACTACTGTACTTTTTCATTACGAGTTGTATTTTTTTATTTTTTACTGCAAGTACAGTTCAATATTCTTCAATTTTTAATTGAACATTTCAGGACTCCGCGAAACACTGAACCGCGAACTAACGAGGGTTTACTGTATTATTAAGGCCAGCATTTAGATATACACTACCAGTAATTTTTATCTTTTCACCTGTATAAGTCATTAGACGTTGGTTTATCGGGAGAATTCCATTTCTCTGATTTTTCGGTAAGTTAACAATTTCTTCATTCATTATATTTGCCATTGCACCCATGTCCAACTTAAATTTATGAGACAATCTACTTTCAAAAGTAATGGATCCCTGTAATAATTTCAACTATAGGGACAAATTACCGAAAAACATGAATCGAAGACTCTACAAAAATAAATTAAATCCCCTAAACAATGAATATTTCACAAACATTACTTTCAATCAATTGTGCTTTTATAGGTTTATAGCCGCCTTTAAACATATTGTCAGTTGATTTTTATAAATGATGCCCGCATGGATCCAAAGTCGCACTTTGATAGCGCGCCATGAAGAAAGTCTGCCCACCACTGAGTTGTGAGTGATAACAGCTGAGGCCTAAGCTCATTAGTTCAGCAGTCCGCCGCAAGAGGCCAGCACAGTATAGAGCAGCCATCCTCGCCATGTCTCTTCCACATGACTGTTATTATTACTAGTTCAACACCCATCGCTTCGCCAATCAATATAATCACTTTTTTACACCTATATATACATATATCACAAAATCACAAAGAAAAACGTCAATTATATAAAAAACTGATCATTTTAAGACGTATTTAATGAATCTTGTTTACAAAATGAAAATGAACCTAAACAATTTGCCTCGCCTTGAAAATGATTCAATTTAACATATACTTCCATGATTTTAAAAAACAGGACAACTATATTTCCTATGACATCATTCTAATGAATCATATTTTATACTACCTGCGAATAGCACATTTATCTTTTATCGCAAAAGACATAAATTATTATATATTTAAATATAAATATATATTATATTATTATTATTATTATATATTAAATAAATAAATAAATATAAATATTATAAATAAAGATATTTCTTATATAAATTATGCTACTATACCTAACCTAACTGTAATAATATACTGTAATATATATACTGTAATAATATATATTCGCGGTTCAGTGTTTCGCGGAGTCCTGAAATGTTCAATTAAAAATTGAAGAATATTGAACTGTACTTGCAGTAAAAAATAAAAAAATACAACTGATAATGAAAAAGTACAGTAGTTAGTATTAGAGTAGAAAGTATACAGGATTCTTCTTGTACGATCGAGAAAGATATCAAACAACCAGTGACTTACTGGGTCAAAATATACTCTACAGTTAGAACTAATATAACTAACAGGTAAAATAATACCTGTCTTTATATTCATGCATATTTTTTTTTTTTTTTTTGTCAGAAAACAGCATGCTCCACCCGAAGGCACCACACGCATCAAAATCTTCAATGCTACACAACAATCTCCATCATGCTATGCAAATACAGCATTCATGCATATTGTTTGTTTACATATCTACATATATAAAAATATTTCACATAAACAAGTGAAATAACAATCAATGATCAAACCACAATATGAAATGGGAAAACAAGACTAAGATCTTTCAACTGTAACAAGCGGTCTTCGTCAGAGTCAAAAACCCAACTGAAACACTAATTGTTTGAATACATACTAATTGTTTGAATACTAATGAAACAAATATTAGAAATGAGAATAGTTTTGAGGTAAGGAAAATAAAGTAATGGCCTAAGTGACGTCACGTTGCAGGAATACTTCAATGGCAATCAATAAATGAATTTTTATTTATTTTTTTTTAAATATATTTAATTTATTTTTGTACTTTGTATTACTGCCAGCATTTTTTAAATTAACTACGTTAAATATATTATTTATTATAAAATTATATTTTTTATTTTAAATATTATATAAAAAAAATATTTTTCATTTAAAATCAAAATTAAACTACTTCATTCAAAATTTTTTGCAAGATATAGTGTAAATTTGAGAAATTCAATTTTTTTTACGGTAAATACTAAACGGATCCCCCACTGAAAACTGTTTTATTTAATAAATAAACATAAAAAATAAAAACGGAACCCCCACTGAATACTGTTTTATTTAATAAATAAACATAAAAAAGAAAAAAATAATCTTATATTGGGGAAATTCACAAATTGTTTGTCTCCACACAAAAAAAAAATGTCTCCAATATAAGTAAATACCACATTATAACAGCTTGCATGAGTAATCAAAAAAATAAATAATTATTTTAAATAGTTTTACAAATAATTAACCTCATCAAATCGTAAATTTATATTAAAAATAAAAAAAATTATATTTAATGATTCATAATTATTTTAATTGAACTAATTTTAGATGATGATGCTGCTAATAATGTAATTTTAAGAAAACAATATTGCCTCTAATGAATAGTTAAACAAACCTGATGCCTAGGAGTATCCTCCCTGTCTAGGTGCCTCTGGATGGAGACAGTGCCTTCTTGATTAATCAAAAACTGTCTCTTCCTGTCTGAACATCGGTCAATCGCAAACCATACCCTACTCTTGCCTCCTTGGTCAGGGTCTGTCGCTTTGAACATCTCCAGAGACTTGCCTACTTCTGCATTCTCATAAAACCGAAACTTCGATATTGGGTCTCTCGAATTGAGGCTTATTGTCGTTTATGTCTCTTAATTTCACTTCTACCCAAGAATTAGGCTACATGATATTTATCGTTGTCATTGTCTTCTCCCTGAAAGTAAAAACAAATGGAAACTTAGTAATAATACAACAATGAACAATAATGATTCCAGTTCTTAAACGATTTGTATGAATTCTTTCTATGTTAAATTAATAATTTTGCCTTCTGTAAACAGTATTATTTTTTAAATAATTTAATATATATATATAAACATATATATATATATATCAATTATTTAATCAAATAAAGTATATATATATATATATATATATATATATATATATATATATATATATATACATATATATAGATTTCACATAAACACGTGAAATAACAATCAATGATCAAACCACAATATGAAAATGGGAAAACAAGACTAAGATCTTTCAACAAGTAACAAGCGGTCTTCGTCAGACTTCGTTAGTTGGGTTTTTGACTCTGACGAAGACCGCTTGTTACGGTTGAAAGATCTTAGTCTTGTTTTGCTATTTTCATATTCTAGTTTTATCATTGATACAATATGGCTTTCAAAACTTACAATTGTTATTATCGTTTATTATCGTTTTTTGGTTCAAAGTCTGACGTTTCGGTTTTTCTTAAAAACCATTTTAATAGAGCAAAAATAGAGTCAAATAAAAGAACTATTCAACAATAAAAGTATCATTAAATTCTTACAAATAATGTTTAGAATAAAAAAAAATGTTTATGAAAGTATTATTTCATGTCTGGAAGTTCAGCACTTTTTAATATTTCTATTTGATCAAAGTAAAGTGGTTTCTACTATTTTGTAAGCATATGAAGAACATTTTTTAATTAAAAACCAAAACGACTGATGGTTGCATGTTGCCAGTGGATGGTGTTGCAATGGGTAGTCCATGAGCCCCCATATTAGCAGATATAGTGATGAATCATCTTCTTGATGTGGTAATAAATAAAATACCTTTTAATATCCCATTTTTATATAAATACGTTGATGACCTTTTCTTAACAATTTCCTATGCTTCACAAGAAACAGTGCTAAAATGTTTTAATTCTTTCAATTCGAAATTAAAATTTACAATAGAAATAGAAAAAGATAATTGCTTACCATTTCTAGATACTATGATTTATAGGAATCGGAATGGCAGCATTTCAGTGGACTAGTGGAGGAAACCCCAGAAAACTAACCGTTATCTTAATTTTCAATCTCATCACCCATTAAAACACAAAATAAATAGTGCGTTAGCATTAAAACACAGAGCATCTAATTCATGTGATTTAATGTTTGTTTCGAAAAATATTAATTTAGTAAAGAATATTTTGAAAGATAATAATTGCCAGAAAGTTTAATTACAAAAAATTGTTTACTCACATAATAAAGAAAGAAACGAAAAACAGACTGATAATCCTGATCACAATCCTACCTCAGACAATATCAATCTAACACAATATAGGTCTCTAACATACATACAAGGGTCATCACAGCAACTTTGTGAAATATTTAAAGGTATCAACATAAAAATTGCTTATAAAGTTAAAAAAAGTTTAAATACTAGTATTCTTTCAAAGACAAAATCATCCATTAACAAATTCCTATGTAGTAATATAATATATTCAACTCCGTGTGAAAATTGCGATGCAGTTTCCATTGGGCAAACAAAACAGTATTTAAAAGATAGATTAGCTCTACATAAATACATTAAATAAAAAAAAAAAAAATTTGTGCTTTAGCCCATCATTCAATTAAGAATAGTCATAACTTTAACCTAGACGACACGATGATTATAGACTATGAAAATAATAAAAATAAGAGGGTATAAAAGAAATGATTCACTTTCGAAAATCCAACATTGCGTGCAATAAAAAAACAGATACAGAAACCTAAGTAAAATATATAGTATATTACTTAAGAATTAATAAATATGGTTGTAGTTTCCTGGTTCTTTTTTCTTCACGAAACATTTCATTGTATTCAGGGGTATACTCACCTAAGATAGGTTCCAAGATCTCTACCCCATGATTTTAGTTGGCTTCTTTTATTAGCTTGTTGACCTCTATTTTCAGTTGGTTCGTTGGGTTACTCTTCAGACTTTTGAATTTGGACTTATCTTTTAATATTTCATCTAACTTTTGTTTATTAATTACTCTATCCATAATTACAAAAGTATTAGATTTATCTGCTCGCCTGACTATAATGTCTGGTTTCTCTTTAAGTCGCTTTGCTGCGGTGACTAACCTTTTCGTGAGTATTCGACTAGGTTTGAAATCTCTCCATCTTGTAGCTTCAGCTTTCAGTTGTGGTGTAAGTTAGGTTGAATACTAATTACCTCATCATCATCAGGTGGTTGGACTCACCTAATACCTGTTTAATTAGGTCTGTTGGAAAATAGTTTTGAAATTCTGCATGAATTATAAAGTTGGATGTTTATGGCTGACTTGTTATTAAGTTTGACTTGCCCACCCGTCTTATTATTATAACTGGACGTTGTCCCAGTTGTTTTGCTGCTTTACATAGCTCTTTGGATAGTAGTGAACTACTATCATAGTTCAAGAAGTCTTTCACGCACATAGATGGCTCCATGTACCTTCAAACTGACGGGGTGGCAAAGGGTTCGTCCCTGGGAGTCACATTCGCAAACTATTATACGTGCTACGTTGAAAATAAAATCAACATTGTTGGTTCGAGGGTCTTTACTAAAATACTAAAATACATTACTAAATAATTATAGTAAGTTACCAAACCAAAATTATTTATAATTATTTAGTAACGTATTTTAGTAGATTAGTATCAATGTTATATTTTTATTGTTATGTAGTGTGTATAATTTAATTGTGTAAAAATAACCTTGAAAATGGTCGATGTGGACCGAAACATGTTGGTGTACAGAAATAAAAATTTTGGAGAATTGATATATCTAGTCCCGAACTCTCGGAAGCCAGAACTCAGAAGAATGGAAAAATTAACCCGAAAAAGAGTGAAATTAGAAATAGGCATAGGTTTTAACAAAACTTGTATAGATGAAGGCCTGCTTCCCAAGTACACTAATATATATATATATATATATATAAATAAATAAAATAAATTCAAAACGAAGGAAACACACAGAAAGACACAGACATAACTCACATCGATATTTCGACCATCGTCGTCATCAGGAGGTGTGAAGAGTGAAGAGCGAAGAGTCCCGCAGGAAGACAGGGCGGTACTCTTCCGCCCTGTCTTCCTGCGGGACTCTTCGCTCTTCACACCTCCTGATGACGACGATGGTCGAAATATCGATGTGAGTTATGTCTGTGTCCTTCTGTGTGTTTCCTTCGTTTTGAATTTATTTTATTTTTAAAAAAGTCCGCTGGACCGTTTCTTTTAATTATATATATGTATATATATACACTTTTTCGATGGAAATACGATCCGAAATGGACAAATACAGTTCAATGTACATAAAGAAACATAGAGAAATTAAAAACACAAACTTACAGTCTCTAATTTTCGGTTGAACCGTCTTCAGGAGAGATAAAGAAGGGAAACCAAGCGCACTGGTACAGAGACGGTTGGAGACCGTCTCTGTAAAATGTTGAGACCAATAATGTTGGTCTCCAACCGTCTCTGTACCAGTGCGCTTGGTTTCCCTTCTTTATCTCTCCTGAAGACGGTTCAACTGAAAATTAGAGACTGTAAGTTTGTGTTTTTAATTTCTCTATGTTTCTTTATGTACATTGAGCTATATATATATATTTATATACATATATATAACAGATTCAATGTCTAGTCCAAGGATTTGACCGGTTACTTATTTCCATTTCATATTTTTGTTTGATCATTGATTGTTATTTCCAGTGTTCATGAGAGATCTTTATTCTATATATTTATATACAAATATCATTGAAGACCAAAGCGGCTTCAGTGTTGACAATGTTTTTGAGAACGTGTTCCTTTCTCCTAAACACTTTACGGTGTTGTAAAGGCAACTGAAAGAGTAACTCTCCCAAAGACATAATTATGAAAACTTTTAACGAAATAGAACTTTACTAAGTAGATCAAGCTTTCAACCGCACTGGTCATCTTCAGGTTAAACAAACATTAATATTATAATAACGAATAAATCAAATAATAAACGAATGAAAGAGTTGAGTTACAAAGATACAAAAAGGTTAATAATAACAGTGATAACAGAGAGTAAAGATTCACTATGCAAACGCTTCCAAAGTGGCATGACCACCTTTGCTTCACATACTTTCAACTTCTCAAATCCTCTCCTCTTATCCCAGCACCAATCCAAATATGAACGAAGCCTCAAGGGTACTAGGCGATCCCCTTGAGTAAATATCCTTACTCCGGCATGCTGTGCTCTGCCGTAATATCCTTACTCCGGCATGCTGTGCTCTGCCGTAGTGGATAAAATACTACCGATAGAGCTTCAGGGATTTTCCTCTGTATGATACTAAGTATATAGATGTCTTCTATATATCCTCCCGATGCGAAGAGGGTCCAAAAGCGCTAACTAGTGGGAGACAACCTCCCACAAGTTCATCTAAGGACCGGAAGAACACTGTCCCGAAGAAGGAGAAACGAAGTCACATTCTCCCGAAATGTAGGCTGCCTGAATGGGTATTACCAATGACGGGTTTCTGCAGATTCTGCAAAGAAGAGGAAGAAACACCGTTGCACCTACTGCACAGAGGAATTTTCTTCAGGACACTCAACAAAACCATAGAAAAACTTTTACCACTATACCAGCAAAAGTGCTGAACTTCTTGAAGGAGTTGAAGCTAACTGCTGGGGTACCTTAGTTCAGAAGGGGGAAAGTACAATACTTTTTATGACGCAGTGCTATAGTATGTTCAAATAATAATAATAAGGTGATTACTCACAGGTTAGGTAGAGAGGACAGTCCATAGAAAGCCATTGATTGTATCACTTCAATTCTGTTCCTCTGAAGATGTCTGCAATTAAAATATTGAACATAACTCATATGTATTGATATTTTTTATAATCAAAAAGACAGTGTATACATTATCAAAAGACAGAATTATCAAATGAATTTGTTATTTCCACCATACTCTTGCTATCACATGTAACTTTCATTTCGTCCTTAAAAAAACTATTCACTTTGCTAATTTGTAAAATAATTATAACCTGCCATTTTTCAATATTAATATATATATAGTTCAATGTAGAAAAAGAAACATAGAGAAATCAAAAGCACACACTCCAAAGTTTCTTTTTCTACATTGAACTATATTTGTCCGTTTCGGATCGTATTTCCAACGAAAAAGTGTATATATATATATATATATATATATATATATATATAGGTGTGTCAATATATATATACGGTTCGGTCAATTTTCCAGGATAAAAAATCAAACTCTCGTTGCCAACGTTTCGGTTTTATTTAAAACCTTTTTCATAGGCCTACAAACAAAGGATAATAAGAAATCACATATCAACATCAAACATATACACAATATGAAAATGGATTGTTACAACTCATGAATATTACAAGCAGAAATATTTCAGAGATACATAAAACATTATTACTTACAGAAGTAAGAATTTTTTAACTAAGAAAATGAAATTTACATTATTTAAAGGAACAACAATGTTAGCCGGACAAAACCTTCGACTAGACTAATAAGATAACATTACAAATAACCTCAACACTGTTCACTCAAGGGAACTAAATAAATCAAATTTCACTAAACCTCAGCACAACACTCCAGAATAAATATTACTTAAATTAGTAATATCACTTCTATGATTAATCGAACTTAGATCCTTTTTAATATATAACATCTCAAGTGTCTCCTTCTTTGCTCATCTTTTTCTTTTTCTATTATAGTTGTATCTTCAAAATCGAACGTGTGACCTTCGTTTATTGCATGCCCAGCTAAGGCTGTTGCGTTACTTTTATTTGTTCTTATGGAATAATTATGTTGGTACAACCTTTCTTTGAGAAAACGACTAGTTTCACCATAGTAACACTTGTCACAGTCTTTACATTTGATGGCATAAATGAGGTTACTTTGTAACTCCTTCGGTATTTTTTCTTTCAAATTTGAAAATAAAGATTTATTTTTTCTTTTATTATAAAATGCCAGTGTAACTTCAGGTACGTTTCGTTTGAACACTTTTCTAATTGATTGTGATAAGCCCTCAACATAAGGAAATTTGAAATACTTCCTATTTATAACTTCCAGTTCAGCATGATCTTCATTTGAATGTGCTGGTTGCTGTCTTAAATATCTTAACCAATATCGTTCAACTAAGTTCTTCGGATAACAATTTTTCTGTAACAATAATTTCACCCTTTTCTTATTTTCATTTAGAAAACATGGACTACTTATTTCAATAACTTTTTTAACCAAATTTTGGACGCAATTTAATTTTTGGTTTATAGCATGAGAAGAATGGTAGTTCAGGATTCTTGCAGCACTGGTAGGTTTTTTAAACCAATCCGTTAAGATATTGCCATTTTCACCTCTTATAACTTCCACATCTAAGAATGGCAGATTTCCATCTTTCTCTACTTCACAAGTGAATTGTAGACGATTATGAAAAGAATTAAATATATTTAATACATTCTCTTCTTCTCCCTTTTCAATAATTAAAAACAAATCGTCCACATATAGTTTAATAAATTTCACCTTCGTACCTAATTTATTGATACTGTTTTCCAATAGTTCAATCATAACTATATTTGCGAGAACTGGTGAAATTGGTGATCCCATAGGTAATCCATATTTTTGTTTATAAATAGTACCATCAAAGGTGAAATACCTTGCTTCACAAATAAGGTCCAGTATAGAAAGGAAAACCTTTTTCGACATTCCAACCTGTGAACTAATCTTATTCCACTGTTTATTTACTAAATCAAATGCTAGATCTAAAGGTATATTAGTAAACAACGACTGAACATCTAGTGAAATCATAATTACGTCATCACTTAGTATTTGATTTGAAAGGGCTTGTTTGAATTCTAATGAATTTTTTACATTCAATTCATTCTTGTTAGTAATGTAACTAAGATATTTCTCTATATATTTAGACAGTTCATAAGTTGGACTTCCAATGAACGACACGATAGGACGGAGAGGAAAACCTGGCTTGTGTAGCTTCACTAAACCATATATTCTTGGTGCTATTCCATTGTAAGATTTTAATTTCGAAGCTTGACGTAGATCTATACATAGTGTCTTCTTCAGTTCATCAACTATCTTGTTTACTTTATTTCGTAATGTTGATGAAGGATCTCTTCTTGTGATTGAATATGTTTCACTATCTTCTAAGAGAGTTTTCATTTTTTCTTTATACTCTTCTTTTTCATTATCACAGTATTACCAGATTTGTCACTTTTACAAACCACAATTTCTCTATGTTCTCTTAAAAACTTATAAGTTTTCTTATAGCAACTTTCTATACATGCATTTTGCCTTTTTAATCGATTTGAAAAATTATTTAATCGGTTTCCGTGGTTTGTAATTATATTTACACATTGGCTTCTAATTGTATCACTGTTTTCCATATTTAGGGATGAAAAAATCTTTTCTAAATCTCCTATAATATCAAATGTAGGAATATCTTCTTTTTTACCAACTTCAATTGCAAATTTTTCTCCTAATGAGAGTAAATGAAGACTATCCCTAGGAATTTCAACATTGGTTAAATTAGTTACAGCCAAATCTCCAGAATAGTCAAAGAAACCTTTACCTTGTTTTAGATGAAGGTTATGCATCTTCTTTTGTAAATTATATTTACTTTTATTAAATATGAACTCTTTAAGACTATTCATTGAAATAATATAGTTTTCTAAAATCATTTCTGGTAATTTACTTCGAGCAAATTCTAAACATCCACTAACAAGATTAGTCCGAAGTAAATTGCTCGAAGTAAATTACCAGAAATGATTTTAGAAAACTATATTATTTCAATGAATAGTCTTAAAGAGTTCATATTTAATAAAAGTAAATATAATTTACAAAAGAAGATGCATAACCTTCATCTAAAACAAGGTAAAGGTTTCTTTGACTATTCTGGAGATTTGGCTGTAACTAATTTAACCAATGTTGAAATTCCTAGGGATAGTCTTCATTTACTCTCATTAGGAGAAAAAAATTTGCAATTGAAGTTGGTAAAAAAGAAGATATTCCTACATTTGATATTATAGGAGATTTAGAAAAGATTTTTTCATCCCTAAATATGGAAAACAGTGATACAATTAGAAGCCAATGTGTAAATATAATTACAAACCACGGAAACCGATTAAATAATTTTTCAAATCGATTAAAAAGGCAAAATGCATGTATAGAAAGTTGCTATAAGAAAACTTATAAGTTTTTAAGAGAACATAGAGAAATTGTGGTTTGTAAAAGTGACAAATCTGGTAATACTGTGATAATGAAAAAAGAAGAGTATAAAGAAAAAATGAAAACTCTCTTAGAAGATAGTGAAACATATTCAATCACAAGAAGAGATCCTTCATCAACATTACGAAATAAAGTAAACAAGATAGTTGATGAACTGAAGAAGACACTATGTATAGATCTACGTCAAGCTTCGAAATTAAAATCTTACAATGGAATAGCACCAAGAATATATGGTTTAGTGAAGCTACACAAGCCAGGTTTTCCTCTCCGTCCTATCGTGTCGTTCATTGGAAGTCCAACTTATGAACTGTCTAAATATATAGAGAAATATCTTAGTTACATTACTAACAAGAATGAATTGAATGTAAAAAATTCATTAGAATTCAAACAAGCCCTTTCAAATCAAATACTAAGTGATGACGTAATTATGATTTCACTAGATGTTCAGTCGTTGTTTACTAATATACCTTTAGATCTAGCATTTGATTTAGTAAATAAACAGTGGAATAAGATTAGTTCACAGGTTGGAATGTCGAAAAAGGTTTTCCTTTCTATACTGGACCTTATTTGTGAAGCAAGGTATTTCACCTTTGATGGTACTATTTATAAACAAAAATATGGATTACCTATGGGATCACCAATTTCACCAGTTTCTCGCAAATATAGTTATGATTGAACTATTGGAAAACAGTATCAATAAATTAGGTACGAAGGTGAAATTTATTAAACTATATGTGGACGATTTGTTTTTAATTATTGAAAAGGGAGAAGAAGAGAATGTATTAAATATATTTAATTCTTTTCATAATCGTCTACAATTCACTTGTGAAGTAGAGAAAGATGGAAATCTGCCATTCTTAGATGTGGAAGTTATAAGAGGTGAAAATGGCAATATCTTAACGGATTGGTTTAAAAAACCTACCAGTGCTGCAAGAATCCTGAACTACCATTCTTCTCATGCTATAAACCAAAAATTAAATTGCGTCCAAAATTTGGTTAAAAAAGTTATTGAAATAAGTAGTCCATGTTTTCTAAATGAAAATAAGAAAAGGGTGAAATTATTGTTACAGAAAAATTGTTATCCGAAGAACTTAGTTGAACGATATTGGTTAAGATATTTAAGACAGCAACCAGCACATTCAAATGAAGATCATGCTGAACTGGAAGTTATAAATAGGAAGTATTTCAAATTTCCTTATGTTGAGGGCTTATCACAATCAATTAGAAAAGTGTTCAAACGAAACGTACCTGAAGTTACACTGGCATTTTATAATAAAAGAAAAAATAAATCTTTATTTTCAAATTTGAAAGAAAAAATACCGAAGGAGTTACTACAGAGGTTACAATGTCTGGTTTGGTGATTCACCATTGTTAAATTCAGCTTGTGTTATTCTTGTGTACTTCCCAGTGAATGTACTGCACAAAGATATCACAGTATTTATGTATATAAGAAAATCTACGTGTCATATTATGTTTTGTTCAAAAGTGCTACATATAGATTTATTAAAGCAATTTATTAAATAATTTCATCATATGATGGACAGCATCAGAAACTACCATATATATGTTTGATTGGCATTTATTTCTTGCAAATAAGAATTTTATTCTTCTTACATCCCATATTATGTCATTAAATCATTTCAATTTTTTTTTCGTTAAACCTCTAAACATCATATTTATTTCAGTTGATAGGCTGATAAAATGTCTATGTCAATGTAAACAATACCATTTGGATATTCGTTAAAGACAAACGGAAACACAAACAAACAGACTCTTGGTTTTTATAAATATAAGTAAATGAATGTAAATAATCTACTATTAAGTATTTTCAAATCTTGTAGTTATAACATATTTAGTCTGTAAGGTTTAAAATAACTAAAATAAATCTAACCAATGCTGTATCATTACTAAATGTTTAGTAAGTATTCAGGAATTAACTAATAATCATATATAATCATGAAAATAATTCCAGAGAAACTACAAACATAAAAATCGCTTTTCTTTGTAGTGACTTACATCTTTCTACCTGATAAGTATAGCAGAAAGTTTTTGTGAAATTTTTTTACGTGTGTTGTTTCTGTGGGTTTAATTTATTTAGTTTTATTTAAATGCAAATTCTGAAAATAATAATATTTAACAGTAAACTAATTAAGACATCCTTAGAAAGAGAAAAATAAATGAAGAAGTAATTTGTACTTACTATTTGATGTATTATTAAATGAATTAACTAGGAAAAGAATAAACAGGATTAAAGATGACGCGGAGGAATAAACTAGGAGTGGAGTGTATTCGCGCCTTTTTAGAATGACTAAGTTCTACTGGCGACCAATCAAATGACATCTAAATTGTCTCATTTTAAAATAGTCCGCTCCTGTCAGTGCTTCTTATATAAATATTAGTTTAATATACAGAGAAATGTATTAAACCATTCCTTAAAAAATAAAATATGTGTGATAAATAAAATATATATCCACCTTAAATTAATTAGTCAAAATAATATAAATTAATATACATAAACTTTAAACCTATTTCCTTTAAAACTTGTCTAAATATTACCATTTACAATCGTTAAATAATTAGAATAAAAATTAAATCAAAGTTTACGTTAATTAATAGATAATTTTTGACATTTACGACAAATAATATCAATTAATGAGTCTATTTTTTATTGTAAAAACCGATGACCTAACGGGTGATAACATCAGCCGTGTACCGGCTTTTTGTTTGATCGGTGATTCTACAATGGGAGTCCTAAATTTTGCCTAACTCAAGTGCATTTCGAGTAGGGATCTTTAACGAGTACCTGATATCGTACAGACTCGGGACCGACGGCTTAACGTATCTCTGAGGGATGACGTTCTCAGATTTATTCATCTGCCGCGTGAATAAATCGAGGGCTAGGTGGGTGGGTATTGAACCCTGGACCTACCAGTTAAGAGGCGAGTACGATAACCACTGAACTAACCTGGTCCTCTAATGAGTCTAACTTTAGTGTGTTTTATGTTTAGTTTCATTTATCTAAATAGTATTTTGTAATGAGAAATTATTTATTTATCTGAGAAACAAAAAGTCATTGCTAAGAAAAAGTCCTGAAATGGAGTTCGTTGCAAACGAATATTTGGTGGGTCAGAAACAAGCCGCTCTCGTGCCATATTTGGCATGCGTGCCAGGAATTACCATCCCTAAAATAAAGTATTTAGCTTTCAAAAGCTAATGAAATGGTCTCCACATTTAAAAATTAAATCCTATAAATAATGCGTTTCGAACCCGTAGTGTTCTTTTTCAGGCATTAACTACGGATGAGTGTCTGTGTTACAACTGTGCCAGTTATACTTCTGAAGATAAGAAGAACACTACGTGTTCGAAACGCTTTGGTTATACGAGATGGTGGACTTTTATCGTATAATAATTTTATCGTTTCATTTAACGTTTTGTTTTTATTTATGGAGACCATTTCATTAGCTTTTTACCCTACAATGAATAAATGTCATATAATAACTGATTGCACTACATTAGATTAGCTGCATCTATCTCTAATTTAATAGGGTTATGAATCAGATGAGTTTTTCATAGACCTAAACATATTTTACTGTTCATATTGTCAATTCTGACTGAACACTTGATGTCTGTATTTTCGTCTACCCAGCTGAGGGTTTTTAAAATTGCTATAACTTCTGCCTTAATTTTTGAAGCATTCTTAAGCCGGTCTATGTTTCTATATTGTTATTAATGTACTATTTTGGTAAATAACAAAAGCGCATCTTATATTTAGTTCATTATTAGTGCCATCTATGTAAATTTCTTCAAGGTATAACTATTGCTAGTAATAGTAAAAATATTGTTAAATATAAAAACCAATGAAAAACAATACGGTGCAGGTTTGAACCAGGGTTTGGTATAAGTTAAACTATTAGATTTATAGTTAAACATAGTGCTTAATGATTTTTATTTCCTCAAAAGCTTTCTAATTCAATGTCAGTATAAATTAAAACTGGAAGCTTGAAGTTTTTAAGAAGCATAAATATGAACTATTAGACTAGTAACTATAAAAACTGAGTACTCAACTTGGAGTATTAAATAACTTTCTCTTCTTGTTGGTCTTGTTTTTACATTGATTCAAAATTTCTTTATCAGATTCACATCCAGTACACTTTTTCTTTAAATATTAATAAAAGGAAATATTTTTTTTTTTAAAAAAAAAGAAAACAAGGTATTTTAGTAATTAAATTGATTTGCAGAGCTTATACTCATAAAGCGGTTAAAACGCAGTATGGGGGACCTCTTGATAAACTACCTATTGCCCACTGTCCATAATTCTTGTACTGTACCATAATATATCGATTATTCGATGCGTCATCAATGATATGTTGGTTTAATTAGAATATTACTTATATATTATAAAATATATTTCTTTTGTTTTTAATATATTACATTTACTTTTTAATTCTGTACATGTACCTTCAAATATTTTAATTTTTTGGTTAAATGTTTAATTATAAATAATTAAACCACTATTCTTCTTTATTCTTTAAAAACAGTAATATAAACCCCGCATTTAAATGAATAAATTTATCAGAAAACTTACTATTTATTCCATTAACGGGTTTTGATTTTTAAATCAAAACCAAGCTCAATATATAAATGTTTAAAATATATTAAAGGTTCAACAACAGATATTGTCCATTTCATTTAAAATAATTCTAATATTCATACTCATACAAGACTAATTTTCTATACAAATAATTATTTTAATATTCTAAATCAAGAAACGAAAAAACATTATTGAAAAGGCTGACATTAACTTCAACACTTTATTTGATTACCTCCAGTTGTATAAGATACTGTTGGCCATAATTTAGCCTTATTAATGACTGATTTAATCTTTAGTGTTGGGTTCATTAATCAGCAAGTTAATTTAATTTCTATTCGTGGAACTATTGAAGATAACTTCCATAAGGAATAGTACTGTGAAAGACAAATGGAAATATTTCAAGGTTAATTCACTACTGGTTTATTTCTCTAAATCTGTTTTGAAAATTATGTTGGAGACAACAACTTTCTTTGTATTTAATATTTATTGGAGAAAACTGTTATAAAATCTAGTGTAAATATAAATCTCTTAGATCAATATAGGTTTTCAAACAAACGAGTCATTTCAACTGAACATTGTTTCATTCTTGATGTAAATGATCAGACAGAAACTAATTCAACAGTAATTTCACTGAAACAATATATATCAGACATCTCAAACGAATCAGGAATCGATTCATAATGTCATATAATTATAGACACTGCTTGGGACTGTGGTAACAGGGGCTCACCATACTTCATCTTAACCCATAAAACTATAAAAGCAAACAGAATCAATCATATTTACTTCACCATAAATAAAGTAGAGATGAATAAAACAATCGATTTCGAGATAATGAAATTAACTTCTGTTTTGTTTTTATAAAAATTCTAGAGACTGAAGTTTGAAAAGCTCTACTAAATGTCTTCATTACGCAAATGTCAGTGCTATGAGAAATGAACATATTTAATCAATTATAACGCATACTTAAATTAAATTAAATGTAAAAAAAATAATGAAACCTATTGTTAAATTAGGAACACTAGTAAAGATCCTAAAAGTATTAACATAACAGTACAAAAATTGGCTGGAGTCTACTTTAGGAGCCCCAGATTACTTTAAAGCCCTAGAGTCTACTTTAGCCCCAGGTCATAAGGGTTTCCCTACTCTCCAGTAGGGATTTTGGAGTCATTTCTTTTTCTTAAATAGGAACTCATACTTATATTGCAGTAATGTTTCTTTCAATATAAGTTTAATTAGTTCTTGCTATATTCCTAGTTGGGAGAAGACCAAACACTTCTTTGAGTCTAATGAATAAATATTATTTGCCTCAAATTATCAATTACAACAAAATCCATCCACGTTTACATTTTGAAATTATTAAAACCAATCAGTTTTATAAACATTTTGGCCATTGTTGATTTGTCAACTCTGGGGTTCCTAAACTCCCTCTGTTCCCAAAAATTTTATCTTAAACGTAAAAACGAGTCCAACGGAGATTTGTTAAACATTAATAAAACTAATATATTCGACCTATCACTTCTACAAACGAAAAAAGAGGAACAAAGTGCTATTACAGAATTAATAAAATCATATTTGGATATATTTCATGTAAAGCATAAATCGTTACCATTCACTAATGAAATAAATATGTAATTGCGACAAATGATGATATACTCGAATATATAGATGATATATATATGCACAGTTAAATTTCTTGCTAATTTCTCTATGAATGATTTTTCGGTATAGCTTCTCTAGTTTTCTGATCTGATACTTCCATTCGTTTGGTACTAAGTGCAATAAATCTCCAAAAGATTTGCTTATAAATTCCATTTAATTGATAGATACTTTACAATTTAAAAATATAAAACCAACGTTTCAGTCATCATTGATCTTACACAGGGTGTAATAGTATATAAAATTACTAAGTAAAAACAACTCACTCGGGAAGTAGATGCCTCGGGAAAGAACAACTGGAGACTAGTGTTCGACTATCGAAAACTAAATGAAAACATAATTCAAAGATATTTTAAACATCCAGAAATAAATTCAGTTAGGTCCACACAAAAACAATTGACGTAACAGAAAAAGGTTACCTAGTAGAAATTATAAAATCATACCAGTTAGGAAAAAAGAAAATATTATTGCCCAAATCTAAGAAAGTCAGTGAGAACTTTTATCAATCAGTATGAGACATACCAAGTTAGAGGTAGAGGATACAATCAAATTTATAAAAACATATATAGCATCAAAAACTAAATATTGTATTTATTTTGAAAAGTATGATAGACGCCCATTAAGATTGGAATTAAATATCACCCCCACAGCTTCAAGTCCACTTGAAATATTACATATAGATAGTATAACTTTCAAAAATAACAAATTCTTAAATATCATAGATTCTTTTTCAAAATATACCCTACTCTATAAATTATAAACTCAAGGCATTGAAGTAGTTAATAAATTATTTGATTTCTTTACTCACCATAACGTCCCCAAACTTATAATAACAGACAGTCGGATTAGAAATTAGTAATATACTAGTAAAAGAATTTTTAGAGTTATACAAAGTAAAAGTTCACTTAATCAGTTCACAACACTCAGAAAGTAACGTCATAGCAGAACGGTTTCATTCCACTTTGGTAGAAGATATTCGACTTCTAAATAATCAAGCGGAGTTTAAAACTGAGCCTAAGGAATAAGGAATTAACATTGAGACGACTAGGAGGTTACACAATCGTGGAGGTTACAAAATCTCAGGTTTTCCAGTTGGATTCATATGGTTAATTAAATTCACTAAAGCACTAGGAGGATGTCACTGAATCTGGGTTATTGTTTTTTTTAGTTTCCTGCGTGTAGCTTTAAAATTCTGATGAAACCGAATCAGAATGCTTTGGCATTCACGACTTTACAAACTAAGCTGTTCTAGTCTCCTGACAGTCTTAGGAATAGAAAGTGGTAAAGCCCAAATAAGTGGCCCAAATTATTAATTAAATTGCCTCCCGTTTTACCTATCTTTCTTGTTATATATATTTTATCGAATTACGAAGATCCGATATAACTATTTTATAGGGTACTAGCAAACCTATCCGTCTTTGATGGAATCAAAAATTTGATTCTACTTGGTATTCCAAAATATCATTAGAAATTATAGAATAGTAAAAAATACTATTACATATTAGCCACCTGGCTTTCGATTTTTTCACGTTGGAGGTGAATAAATCTGAGCACGTTGCCCCTGAGTGAGGTCGTTAAACAGTCAGTCCTGAGGCTGTACAATATCATATACTCGCTAATGATCCTTATTTCAAATACACTAAAATAAAACAAAATTTAGAACCATTAATGTATAATCACCACAGTATATCGATTATTCGATTGCGTCTTGAACCTAAATTATTGATATCATTAGAATATTAGGTACTTATATATCATAAAATATATTACTTTTATTTTTAATATTATTACATTTATTTTATATTACTGTACTTATAAGTAAAAATAAGTTAATTCTTATACTTCTTTATACTTGAAAAAAGTAACATAAACCCGGCATTTAATTGAATCAATTTATCAGAAAACTTAGCATTAATGTAAAAATATTTAATATATTTCATTAAAATGTATTGAATTTTAAATCTAAAACTGAAATCAATATATAAATATCTAAAACATATTAAAGGTTCAAAAAGAGATATACTCCATTTCATTTAACATAATTCTAATATACAAGAATAATTTTCTATAAAAATAATTATTTAAATATTCTAAATCATGAAAAGAAAAGTATCAATGAAAAGTCTGACACTAACTTCAACACATTACTTTATTACCTCCAGTTCTATAAGATACTGTTGGTCATAATTTAGGCCTATTAATGACTGATTTAATCTTTAGTGTTGGGTGCTTTAATAAGCAAGTTAATTTAATTTCTATTCGTGGAACTATTGAAGATAAGTTCCATAAGGAATAGTATCATGGAAGACAGAATGGAAATATTTCAAGTTTAATTCACTACTGGCTTATCGTACTATATCTGTTTTGAAAATTTCATTGGATACAACTACTCTTTTTGTATTTAATATTGTATTGGACAAAATATAATAAATTCTAGTTTTTAATTAAATCTCTTAGTTCAATATAAGTTGTTTTCAAACAAAGGAATGGTACACAGGTGATTTCAACAGAAAATTATTTCATTCTTGACGTAAATAATCAGACAGAAACTAATTCAACAGTAATTTCACTGAAACAATATATATCAGACATCTCAAACGAATCGGGAATGGATTCATAATGTCATAGAATTATAGACACTGCTTGGGACTGTGGTAACAGGGGCTCACCATATCTAACCACCTCGTTTAAACCCATAAAGCTATAAAAGGAAACTATAAAATATTTAAAAAAACAAATGACACGTTTCGTCTGTAAATTATCAATATTACTGTTTACTTCACAATAAGTAAGGTAGAGATGTTACAAAAATGATCTCAAGATCATGATATTAACTTCTGTTTCTTTTTATACAAATTCTAGAGACCTAAATTCTGATTATTTTAGTTAGCTCTAGAACAGAGAGCTCTAGAACTCCCCTTCGTTTATTCTTTTATGAGAAAAAAAAATTAAGTAACTGATTTTCGGTGACCATATAATTATGAGTTACGGATGCCCCACACATAGATATGTGACTCCTACTATTTCGTATTCTTAGGTTTTATGGGTTAAATGCTAATATTTACAAACTTTCAACATAACACAAACTTAGGTAAATGTTTATAAATATTTCAATCATACTACCAAATTTTATAACAGAACTAAAAACTAAAGTAACCATTTTAAACAATATATATAATTTTATTTTTGGCCTATGGGATAAATTTTAATAAATACCTGGACCTGATGTTTCCATATAAACCGTTGAATCTCCGGACGTAAATTCTTTTTTATTTTTCCAAACTGAAACCGAAAAATATTAAATATAATTATGTATAAACAGTAAATGATTTAAGGTTAGTACTTTTTCTTTCTGAATTCTTACTTTACTAACAGTAAAGTATAGTGATCGTGAAAAAATTCGATCTCGAGATTTTGACGGAATTTTGGAATGTTTGAGGTCCCTGAAGTCGTTTTATGAAGTTTTTTCGATGATGTCTGTGTGTGTGTGGGTGGGTGGGTGAGTGTGTTAGCATTGCTTGTTACCACGCTACGGTCCAGAATCTTTGATGGATCAAGTTATTCAAGTTATGATCAATTTTTTTTCTCCTAAACTGATAACCCTTTGGTTTTGAAATTTTGGCATTATCTTTGGGGTTACAAATAAAACAAACGAAAAATATATTCAGAATTTTAAAACAACGGAAAATATTTGTTTCTCAATAAAATGTAAAAATTTTGACTTATAATTCAATCTCAAAGCTTGTAAGAGCGATACAAGACATACCGTTTGACGGATCAAAATGAAACTATGCTTAAAAATAGAACATTATATGGAAAATGATTTGAAATAATTTTTTTCAAAATTAGATTCACCAAAGGGGCGTTAAAGTACGATTTCTGTTTTCAGAAAATGTTTTTTTGACCCTAAACGGCTCATTAAAAACTCATGAAAATTTGACCATAAATGGAACAAAAAATTACCAATTTATAAAAGAATATTCATGAAGTTTCATTTACGGGAAAGAGCAATAAAGCTATAAAAACCGTTTGTTTATCATAGACTAAGGGATCACCTGCTATACTTGTCGAATTTTTGATATTTTTTTACAATGTTTACATTGACTTAGAAATTTTTTTAGCAACACCACTGAGATAAAATTAGACTATTCTAGTCTAATAGTTCATATTTATTATTTTCAAAAATTAGAAGCTCCCAACTATAAATGATTTAAATTATATTGAATAGCTGGCTTCAACTTTGAGTTGAGTATGTAATTACTCAAAACTCAAAAACCAGTTCGAGTTGACTGGTTAATTACTAATATATTTTTTCCCAATATCCATTCATAGCAAGCGTATAACAGAGTACAAGACGCAGGAAAAAAGATAACACTCACTCGGAGAAAATTGGTATATATGATTTTCGATAAAGCGGAAAAAAAATGATTTTAATAAATACTAAGAAGCCATAAAATTCCCAGTATAATAATTCTATAAAAAACCAAAAATATAAAACAAAATACAAAATGGAAATCTTTCGTTTGAAGATTAATAAATGTAATTATTGTATATCCTTAATTATAAATTATTTTAAAACGACTTTTTTTCTTGGATGTTTATGATGTTTTCAGAGAAAATAAGAGTATTTTTCTGATTTCAATTTGAAAAAATGACTTAAATATTAAATGTAGAAGGAGGTCAAGTAACGGACATAAGAAATCCACTGGCTATTTGAACGCCATGTTCTCTTGTAAGAGATTATTTCGTGTCAAGAAATTTTCACTTTGGTTTTCAAAAATGTTATTACTGCTGTAGTTATACCAATGAGATTATTTGTACATCCCAGCTGTGGGATGTACAAAAAAAAGCTTATATATTGATAAGTCGATCAATCACTATCTGTACAGCCTCAGAAATGAAAGACTAATAAGCAACTCCCATTTAAATGTTTTCATTATGTTTAAATGAAACATTATATATTATATAACCAAGAAGATTGATATTAATTTTACTTATAGTAAAGTTGAGAGCAGGCCACTCCAGATTTTTTTGTTTGCTTTTAATTTTTTTTTATTAAAACATAAATTGAGTGATTTTTTTCTATTTTGACCACCTCGAGATGCCCCCCCCCCCCCCCCAGCATGTGCCGTCCAAGGTCGACCAACTCCAGAATATACATATCAGTTAAATTTGAATGATTCAGATAAAATACCCGCAATTTTTAAAATATTATATAATTCGGCAAATAATTATAAATAATTAGGGTCATGAATTGGTCTAAAAGATTTCATTTGAATAATTAACTGAAATGATAATCAGTTTTAAAACGTGATTCGTTTTTAAAAGCAACAGTTCGTAATTTAAATTGTACTCACGTTTCATTTTAAAACATTAAACATTATTAATATTAATTTCCTTGAACAAACAATTCGAAATAAAAACCAATTTAAATTAAACATCTACAATCATTTGAATAAATTATTTAAATTGACTGGCATTTTTAAAACTCTAATTTATTAGCTAAAATGCAATATTGGGGGCGGGGCTTAGTAACTGCCAATTGACAACTGTCGATATTCCTGTACCATAATACATCGATTAGTCGATGGCATCTCGAAGTGTTGTTTTCATTAGAATATTACTTATATTATAAAATATATTTCTCTATTTTTTATACTTTATATTTATTTTATATTTTTGTAATTTTAAATAAGAAAACTTTTATATTTCAAAAAAAGCAATATGAATTAGAGATGGGCATATCGAATATGACTACTTTCTACGATAAAATGGATTAACAAACAAAAGTCTCCAAACAAATGAAGTTTTATTTAACAACAACTACGCGTTTCGAACACTTTGTGTTCATCATCAGGAAGACACTACAATACAAATTATATCTAATCAGTTACAAAAGTAGAGTGAAATAATAAAATACAATTAAGAGAGAATTAAGAATGTGGATTAATCCATCAATTCCATCCAGTTAAGAGAATGGAAGATACTAATTCAACAGTGTTTCACTGAAATATGTCATGGTAGACATCTCGAATAATCCAGAAATTAAGTCATAATATCACAAAAATATAGACACTACTTGGGCTTTTAATAACAGAGGGCCCCCATACTGTATTTTAACTGCCTTTGAATATACTGATGTTTTAAATAATTTATTTGATTCTAATTTTTATTTTGTACTATATTTACTGTATACTCTGGCTGAATACAGGACAAGTCAGCCAGAAGTTTCCTCTTCTCCACACTTCTGACAGACTGAATGCTCTCTAACCCATAATACTTAAAAGTCTTCCAAGTTTATAGTGTCCAGTGAGACTTCCTATTAGGTTTCTCAGTTTAACCCAGACGTGGGGAACCCGCGACCTTAAGGCCGCATGTGGTCTTCTGAACCGTAAAATGTGGCCTTCTACAGTTTATTGAGAAAAATGTTTCAAAATATAAAGAATTACAATTATGGTAATAAAAACAAAAAAATTCTGGCATTTAGGAAGAAGACTATTCATTAATCATTGCTTGAAAAGTCTAAGCTCTTGGAAAATAATTTTCCTGGGTTAACAAATGTAATAAACGAAGGCAGTAAGGACACTACTGAATCTTTTGAAAGATGCAAAACAGATTTAGATGTACTGATCTAGTAATATAATGATAGATCAAGTATTTTACAATATAACTATTATATAAGAATTTGCTTATCTATTCTTGGTGGCCTTTTGGGGAAGTGGACGGTGTTAAAATGGCCTTTACTCCAAGAAAGGTTCTTGGAGTAAGAACCTTTCCCCACCCCTGGTCTAGTCCTACCGAGTCCTACCTACGAGAAAATTCGTATTTTTGGCAATGGGGCCCAAAACAAACTCTTTGGCTTGTCTGTTCCTTAATCTCTGCAGCAGTCAGACATTTAGTAAATGTCTAACTCCAGCAGCAGTGGAAACGCCGGCTCCGGTCCTACCAAAGGCGTTTCAGCACCGATTTTGTTGAAATCTGCAAGCAACAATCACCTTACTAACTTCATTCAAACAAGAACATAACATATCTATTGTGGGCAATAAAAGTACATTAACTAAAGATTCAAATTCCACTAACCTCTATAACTTAATGCTGGAGGCTAACTTGAAACATTGTTCAGTAACTTTAGAAATGAACTCATGAGGGATGCAATTAGAAAAAATAGAGCAAAAGGGAAGGAGAGAGAAAAGGATCGACAGAGTAATAAATAGAAAGACAAGCAAAAAGAAAGGTTTTGATCCCTCTCTCTTCTTATCCATCCTAATTCTTTTCATTTCACAACCCTTCTCCCTCGTTACTAGAAAAAATAACAAAAAATTCTAGTTTTGAATAAATAAAAAGTCAACACATCTTACACAATCTTTTATGAATTAACACAAAGTGTAATTAACTAATATAAAATTATAATTAATAAACCAGTTCAGTTCTACAGATATCAGGTAATAAAAATACTACTCAATAAACATATTCACCGCATTTTTCCATAGGACATTAAAAAACTCTTCAGTTCATATTTTGGTCCCCCAGGAATCCACAAATAGTCTCTTCTTTTCTAATGAATAGTCTGAATTAAATATCTTAGTTCATTATATCTATAATGAGACTGATAGGTTTCTACCAATGATACAACAGTTGTGATACTGTACTACAAATTACTTAATTCTGATTAAAGATGAATTAAACCTCTTCAGTCCTTCAAAAACTTTTTTTTTTAAAAAAAATTATGTTATTTACTTCTGTAAACTATGTGGCCATCCTCAGTCTTAAAACTTACATAAAAACTACATAAACAATTCACAACCTTATAACCTTTCTGCTACCTTACAATTCAACTAACAATACCACTCTTAACTGTCAACAATTTAGAATAGATGAGATTGTACCAGTGTTGACCAGTTAGAGTGGAGAAGTGGAGTTAATCAAAACTGGAAGGTAGCAGTAAGGTTATAAAGTCGTATTGCTTAATGATGTTTTAAGCAATTTTTTTTATAATGAGAATACCAATAAAGTTGGTTGAAATTTTCATCTTTTTTAAAGTTGTTGAGAAAGTTAGAGGAATTAAAGACATATATATTCACCTTGATGCATAATACGGATTTCCTCAAGTTGAACAGTACGACTATCACACAATTATGAACTGACTTAATATTTTGATCACTTAAAATGTTTGATTATCACGTTTATAATCTTATATTTTTATAACGTTACAAATCTTTACAAAAAATGAAGAGTGGCCTATCAACTTTATTACAAGTAAATATAATATCAAACTTCTTGAATATATAATGTCCATTTAGACATAATATAAATGTCTAAAGGGGAGATGTTTATCAGTTATTTCAGTTAATTAACTTTTTTTCTCTTTATTAAGATATACGGTATTTCACGTAAGTTAAATTCATTGACTTTTATTAAATGTATAGAGATTAGCAATGCTTAGGTTAGGTTAGGTTACAGTGGCTGTCCCGAGAGAGAACATACATAGGCCGCAAGCCGGCCCCTTGTAATACCACTTAGCAATGCTTAATGAAATATAATGTTGCTAGAAGAATACTAAATATCATATGAGAAGAGTTATCATACACTGTCAGCCCTATGTTCCATAAATCTTGTCAATTAATTTATGCTTTCATTTAATATACTTTGTAAGTACAGTATACCTCTATCACATTCTTTAATAACCTCTTCCTGAGAAACTAAAGAATGGCGAACACAAAAACCATTTTTCCCGTAATAAATAAAATAATTTAGCAAATTATTGCTAATCGTAACATATCATGCTAAAACTTTACCTTTAAATATTAAATAAAAGAACCGTCACGATTAGGCCCAAATCAGATGGTCAAACAATTAACATATTATTCATTCTGAGGTAAAATTGATAAACCAACAAAAGTCTCCACACAAATGAAGTTTTATTCAATTTTATTCATTTTGTTGGTTTATCCATTTTACCTCAGAATGAGTAAATACCACACAATTACGGATTGCACAACTAATGATTTAACATATTATTATTTCGACGATTTCTTTTTTGGTATTCTAAGGTGTCATATCCACGTTGAATACAGCGATCTCATTACATAACTGAAGTTAAGCAATATTGACATTGGTAAGCAATAGGTTGGGTGACACTATATCGATTCCCCGAATCATGAATGAATAATAAACACACCCTAATAATGCGCGAAAGACTTGACCCTCTAAAAATGTACATTAAAAAAAATAAAACCAGCATTTCAATGAAAAATATATAAAAAAAACATTTTGAAATGCTTTTCAAATGTTGACTTGAATATTTTTTAACTCAATATTATAAGTACAATATATAACACATATAATTAATTTGATGTAATTAACAAGGTTTATCGAACGTAGGCTGATGGAATACAACTTTTATCAGATAATATTAGTATTAGTAGTAATCGAACAAATCATCAACATCTTTATCAAAGTAGGATAAACAAGCTAATGAAATAGTCTCCACAAAGAGAGGCATTAATAATTTAAAAACGCGTTTCAAACTCGTAGTATTCTTCTTCAGGCAGAACACTAAAAAATAGAGAGAGTTATTTATAGCATGAGGGCCCAAAAGCGCTAAGTAGTGGGAAACAACCTCCCACAAGTGCACCTAAGGACCCGAAGAAGGAGAAAGGAAGTCACTTTCTCTCTAAACATCGGTGAATGGGCATTATCAATGATGTATTCTTCAGACTGTGAAAAGAAGAGGAAGAAACACCGTTGCATCTGCTGGTTGACTGTCAAACAACAGCACAGAGGTATGTGCTTATGGACACAAAAAAAACAAAGAAAAACTTTTACCATTGGACCCAGCAAAAGTGCTGAGTTTCTTGGAAGCGTTGGAGCTAACTACTGGGGTACTTTAGTACAGAAGGGGGAAGTGCTGTAGTTTTAATGTAGCAGTACTACATTCACCCTCAAATAATAATAATAATAATAATAATAATAATAATAAATAAAATATTTATAGCATAAAATAAATGGCACAAAATAAATAAGAAAACAACGATATATATACCCAGGCTTCAGAGTCTGTGGTACAACTTTTGTACCACTAATCTATATTTTATGCTATAGATAATCTCTGATGCCTGAAGAAGAACACTAAGTGTTCGAAACGCGTTGTTTAGATTATTAAACTTCTGTACATGGAGACTATTTCATTAACTTTTTATACTCTGCAATGAGTAAATACCACGTAATAACTGACACCACTACTTTAGAATCTTTATTAATTTACGAATTCACAGACAGTCTTAGAAACAAGTTCTTGAAAAAACATAGATATCCTGACACACATTTAGTACAGTTTCTTTTGGTTTTATCTTCAACAGCACACTTCAAGGTTTTCGCACTCCATTCTGTTCTAGAGTTAAAAACGATGTAAAATATGTAAACTAACACCCATTCTATTATTAAATCCTGAGATTTTCACAAGGAAATATACTTGAATGCCTTGTTTGTAGTTTGCGATTCAAAAAAAAATTACTATTCAGATAGTAAAAATCGAAATAATATATATGACCTTTAATAATTAAGTTTAATGGATGCTTCAAAGATCAGTTTCATATCAACACCATATTATTCCAATGGCATCAGTTTCAATATATTTCTGTCAATATGTCTGGAAATATATATATCCAATGGTGGAATGTAAAGGCTGTTATTTATTGCTTATCATTATTGTAACTATTTGAAACTACCCGTTGACTCAACAATCGGGAATGATAAAATATCATTACCTACTGTACCAGTAGGTTTGTTGCGATCGAAGATGGACAACGTCCGAAAGCGCTCCAACGACTCCAAGATCATCTTACGAGGTTTGACGGTTTTACCTATTTCTAATATGAATCATAAAAGAAGCTTCTTTTATTCTACGCATTTCGAATACTTCGTGTTTACGGTTAGGTAAACTTCCATATGCAGGAGTAGACGACCAATACAGAGTCCAGCCTTCAACTGAAGGTTTCTACATTTTGGAAGTTTACCTGACGATAAACACGAAGTATTCGAAATGAGTAGAATAAAAAAAGCTTTTTTTTTATGTGTGGAGACTTTGACTTATTTATTTACCCCATTATGAGTAAATACCACACAATTATGGACTGCACAACTAATAAGTAGATACTAAACTTGTTTTAATCAAATTTATTTGAGTGTAAAGAAATGGCGATGAATATTTAGTACAAAATATTTATAGCAATAACTAAAGAAATATATTTTTAGCATTAAAATTAAATAATACGTCAAATAATGAAGTTCTATTATATCGGAAAGTATAGGAGGATAGGAGGTTTTGAAAAGACCTCTGGCGGAGTTACATGCATGGTCACTGATGAGAAGACCGTGTGAGGCTTTTAGATTATTCATGTGGAGAATGCCTTGTGCGTGACATCCTTTAGGCAGGAAACAAACCGTCGGGTCTCAGTTTGAAAAAAAACAATGTTTTAAAAAAAAGCTAAACCTGTTAAAACCTGAATGTACCTTCTGCAGTGCTTTCATAATCTACAATAAACTAGCTTCTAGGACTTAAAAGGATCCAGTAAAAGTGACGTAGCAAAAGGGGAGGGGGGGCGGTCTGGGCCGGACGTGCCAGGGGGAGACATTTTGAGTTGAAGGGGTAAAGATAGAAAAAAATTGAAATCCATTAAAAGCGAACAAAAAATCTGAAATTTTATACTAAAATAAGTTATTATGATCTATATAACAAGATTTCACATGAACATTTAGGGTTTTGACTCTGACGAGGACCGCTTGTTACGATTAAAAGATCGTACTATTTTTTCCAATTTCATATTGTGATTTGATCACTGATTTTTTTATGTTTTATATGTGTAATTCTGTTTTTAAATGGATTTTTCAATTATAATATTTACAAATTAAAAATAAATTCATTTTAAATTTTTCGAAACTATTTATTTTCTTTAAAGTGATTGAAACTTTATTATAATTGTTTGCACAGCCAGTTAATTTAATTCGAAATTTTTTTTTTATGATTTGAATTATACGTTTCCGTTTTTGAAAAATCTTTGGTTATCTTTCATGTTGAATCTCTATATTTATAGGAGTATTGTAATAAGATAAAAGACTGGGACTAATAACAGAAGTACAAAATTAGATCCTTGATTGTAATTCTATAACAGGTCCCGTATAATATAGGTCCCTATAATAGGTTCGTACTTTCTGCCTTATTTTATTTTATATTAATTTTTGTACTTATTTACTTTGTACTATAGATAACTCTCTAGTGGCATTGTATTTTTTAGTTAATGCCTGAAGAAGAACACTACGTGTTCGAAACGCGTTGTTTATATCATTAAAAGTTTTATATGTGGAGACCATTTCATTAGATTTTTACATATATATATATATATATGATATATGTTAATGGTTAGAGGGTTGTATTTCTAGAACCTTATTTAGAGCTGATAACAAGCGAAACACTAAAGAAGCAGGCAGAAGCTGCGGCGTTATAATAATAGATTATAATAATATATATTGTAAGCAGGATCAGAAATGAGTCAAGAAACACATCCTTCAAGAATTATTCCAACAAATGTAAGCTACAGGACTTCAACAGATTACAAAGTTTTTCTTACAGTAAATTATATATCGAATAATAAACAGTTTTAACCACAGAGATACCAGCTATTTAAATCCAGATCTCAATTTAACATACAATTATCAAAGAACACTGGCACAAATAAGAACAGCAGGCGGTGATAGTCTACACCTATCGTGTGTAGATAAAAGGTATCTAATATAAAATTAAAACTGAGGAGCTTTGTACGATATGCAGGCAATGTGAAACTTTCACTCATATAGTATTGAGATGTCATATCTTTGGCCCTCAAAGGGCTTCTTACCCGAAAGCTTTTTCATTAACGAGTTGTCGGATATAACCAACTTCCTCTTCTCCTTGGAATTGTATATAAAAGGCAGGCTGCAAATATATTTCACTTTTTTGTAAATATTTTAAAAATTAGAGCTTTTATTTAAATGAGTAAAAAAAAGTTCAAATATCAGTATATTTCAGATTATGCTTTTTATTTGGCTTTTTATTTATGTATTTCGTTATTATTGATTATATTATGGCTTCAAAATACTAGCCATAATTTTAAACTATGAAGCAATGTAATACTCCTTTGTATAAAGTATACACTTTAAATACAAATATTATTCTATTCTATTCTAATACCTATAATATATTAAATGTTATTGCTCTTAGGCTGTTAATCCTTTATTGGAATTTAAAGTCATAACTATTCTTTGTCCGTATATGTTGTTCAGTATAGGTTCTTTTTAGATTTATAGTTCCTTTCTAAAATATTCACCTTACAAACGCAATTATCGTTTGGAGTTCATGTTCTATTTGAATATTAAATGATAATATAGATGTTAAAAGTGAAGGTCTACTAACCTTAGATGTTGAATGTTTATCAATAAGTTACAGCAACTTGAGCCAGAATTAACTTAATTTAAGTGCCTCTTCTTATTTCTGAAGGATGATTCAGTTTAAAACAATTCTCAATTCCAATCTTATCAAGCTGACAGAATCTGAAACATTAAAATTCATGTATAAAAGTGAGATTTGACATGTTTTGCAAAAAGTATATTAAAGATTGTTCTTAAAAGAAGTAACATGTTTCTCTGACAACCACTTTTTAGTTTATTTTCTTTTCATTAATGCTATGCATAATATGTATGATGTATTCAATCAGTTTAAAAGAAATAAAGGAGGCATTTTTGTATCAATTGAACAAATGACATCCTACATGTGCTGCGCAATATCATTATAATTTGGAAACAAGTCATAAACATATTTGATGTGTAGCTTTTAATTGCATTTTTGTAAGAGCATTAACTAATGGGAAAAGAAAAACAAACGTGTAGTGGAGTATAAACACATTTTATTGAAAACTTTTCTTGTTAATCTTGAAATCCGCTCTAAATAAACTATGAAGATAAAAAAAGTTATAAATTATATAAAACTTATTTTAATTGAAAGTTAAAGTATCCCTTGTGCAAGATATCTGCAAAATGATCTTACTTATATCTATTTTTTATAATTAGGATAACATTTAAACCTTACATAACGTCTCAAAACACAGATTCAAAACACCCTTATGAAGAACTTCAAAAGAAACCAACAGGTAGGTTATCTAACTGATGGACATTATAAAAACATTCCACTTTAAATTTCTTCAAATTATAGTAAACCTTAAAACAAGAAGAGGAGAAACATTTCTAATCGTTTGAGATATGTAGGATAACATAAACAAACTAAAAATAAAAGTAATGATAATAAGATACTCAAATGCATTAAAAAGAAAATTGATAAGGCAACACGAAAGCCATTAAAACCGATAAAAGAAATACAATCGCTATCATTTCTAAATCAGATTATTTTGTAAAAACGGAAGAGTTTTTAGGTAAAAATAATTTTGATGAATTAAAAAGTGATCCAACTAAAAAAATGAATAATGAAATTATAAATGTAAAAAATAAATGTCATAATGTAATAAACCCCAATGATTCCTATAAATTTATAAATATCAATCCCAGTGACACCAAATTAAAATCACAAATTAAGCTTAATTAGATAAATGAACCAGTAAGAATGCTAATAAATTACAGAAATGTCCTAGCATTAAATGAATGCTAGTAAATGAAATAATTGATGCCCTAGTAAATGAAATAGCTAAAATAATTAAAGATAAGGTTAGGCTACCAAATTCATACTCCATTAAAAATACGTATAATAGTCAACTATTAAATAAAATAAAAGATACAAATACATAAGATAAATGAACTAACAGGAATGGCAATAAGTTATAGAAATACCCTAGGACATAAAATAGTAAAAGAAATAGCTGAAATAATAAAAGATAAGGTTATGCTACTAAATTTTTACTCCATTAAAAATACTACAGCACTATAAAATAAAAGACATAAAAATAAACAAAAAACAAAACTGGTGTCATGTGATAGAAAAAATGTATATACCTCTATATTATTGAGGTATTATACGTATTCTACGTATAAATAAAATCGTAAAATAACTAAAAAAGATAACGTAAACAATAATTAGATGAATAAGAAAAGTAATAAATACTACCCTTAAACAGAATTATTTAAATTGAATAATAATTCTATTCAGTAAATGGTGGATTAGGAATGGGAAACCCTTTATCAGGGAAACCCTTTATCATTTTCCAAGAACTAGATAAGACGTATATTAATCATTTAATAGAAAAATTGAATGTTATCCCTTATAGTAGATATGCAAACAACTCAAGTAATTAAATAATAACTCAAGATAAGCAAATCCGATAGTAATCATAAATAGCGTAAATGATTATAAAAACATAATAGATTTAAATAATTATCTTAATTCATTAAGTAATGAAATAACATTTAAGTGTAATAGAAATAGGTAATAAAATTAATTTTCTGGACCTAACAATAGAATAATTTAGGAATAGTTTAAATTTTAGAATATATAGAAAAGCGACTGATATAACAATACATACAGCTTCCGTTCACCCTCCGCAGAAAAAACTTTCAACATTCTGTTATATGATAGGTAAACTATTGACAGTACATATGAATGAATACAACTACTCATACAACTTTAAGTTCAATTAAGAACTTAATAAAGTCAAAGTTTATTTATTGTGATTTTTCTGCATATAATACATCAAATAACTAAAGAAGGTAATGTAAACAATAATATAGATGAAATAAAAAAAATAATAATATCCTTAAACAGGATTATTTTAAATTTAATAGTAAATTCAATTCAGTAAATGATGAATTAGGAATGGGAAACCCTGAATCAGCAATTTTTTCAGAAATTTTCTTATAAGAACTAAGAGTAAGATGTATATTATTACTTAATAGAAAAAGTGAATGTTATCTATTAAAAGTAAATATGTAAATGACTCCTCCCTCATCACAAATAACGTAAATGATGATGAAAACATAATACATATAAATAATAGGTAATAAAATTAATTTCCTAGACTTAAGAATAAAAAATTTTTAGAAACAGTCTAAATTTTAAAATACAGTCGATTCCGGTTTATTGGGACACATCGGGACCGAGGCGTTTTGTCCCAATTAAGCAGCTGTCTCAATTAAACGAATTTTACTTTTTTTTGGAAATTCATTTGATTGGTTTTAGGAACAATACCATTAACCAGTAACACACAAAATTAAACAATGCATATTTTTTTTAATAATTTTTTTTTATAAACTCTGGAAAACTTTATATAGGTACATAATATAAATTACATATATATATATATATATATATATATATATATAAATATATATATATATATGTACTCCTTTGTTTCCCCAAACATCCCTTTCTGGACATTAGTCCTTTCCTGCGCTTTCACCCTTTTAAAATACCACTCTTCCCTCCCACTCTTCTCAACCTCTCACCAGATGTTCTCTGCATCTAGTGTTTCAGTTGGGTTTTTGACTCTGACGAAGACCGCTTGTTACCAACCCAAACTCAGTTGGGTTTTTGACTCTGAGAAACACCGCTTGTTACATTTGAACAATCTTAGTCTTTTTTTCCTATTTCATATTTTGGTTTAATCATTGATATATATACCTATATAAAAAATCTTCTTCATCTTCTTTAAACATTAAATGTTTTAAAACAACACAAATATTAAAAAACTATGTGCTTAAAAAAAATTATAATTTTTTATATGATGTCATATATATATAATATCTATGACATCATATAATATACATATCAATGATCAAACCGCAATAAGAAATGGGAAAACAAGTCTAAGATCTTTCAACCGTAACAAGTGGTCTTCATCAGAGTCAAAAACCCAACTGTTGGGTTTAGGTTGAATATTAGGTACGCTGGAGTGGATCATTGGCAAGAATAATTGTGAGTTCTCAGATTTTATAAGTATGAAATCTATTGCATTATTACATTCATCAGTAAATAAATGACGTTTGGCATCACATAGGTGGCTGGTATTCATTTTAGATGAAAAACGGTTACAAAAAATTTTAAAAATTTAAACTTATTAACTATACCACATTTTTGGATGACCGTAACTACAAAATCAATCAATACAATTTATTGTGCTATTATTTAAGTAAATATCAGTTATATACATTATTAGAACGAGACTTAGTAACAACTAATTGAAATTATCAATTCGATGTCATTTATATAGACTGTATGTATATGTTTATATAGACATATACTTACTGCCAGAGTTTATGAAACTTACTCATCCGATCTCAAACGTGATATTGGACCGATTAAAACAGGAAGTTCAATGTTCAACCATTCTCACAAAAATGGTTAGAGGTAATGTATACATCTAATTCATAAGGATAATTATCTATAGAAAAGCTGAATGAAAACCACTCAAGATTGTGATTAGAAAGGGAAAGAAACACTAAGTTTCTGCTCACAAAAAAGATTTTGTCATACGACCATGCGTTTCGAACACTTAGTGTTCATCGCCAGGTTATATTTGTCTCAGTAAGACAGTGTTCACTGTTAAATTAATCAAAGGACACTGACTACTTGTGAATGGAGTCTTGGTCTTTGGTACGAATTCCTGGGATCGTATGCGAAATTCTTTTAAGCATATTTTATTTAGTTACGGTAGAACTGGCAATAGGAGGAGGTTATACAAGGTTGTTGTCTCTTTAGGATGTGTGTTGTTATCATCGTATAGTTTAAAAGTTTTTGCAATTTCCATATTTTTTTCTCTCCACCTAAAGGATTATTAAAAACTTGAAGGACAAATGATGAATGGTTTTTTATTCTCAGCCTACAGTGGCTGACATCTTGAGTATTGCAGGAACAGTACCTATAGAAAATGAGGAAGGTGACAACATTCAGCGGAGGAAAGTAAAGAATAGACGAAAGTGAAGAATAAAAGAAACAAACTGGGAGAGTTCTGGTGGTGGGTTTGTTAATTCTGAAACTAGACTTGTGCTGGAGGCTGCAGTGGGTTGAGTTTTTTTTATTTCCAAGAAGAGTTGCTGTTTTGGGGAACTATCGGGTTCGAATGGAGCCGAGTCATTATAAAGGATTGTAACTGTCTCTGCAAAGCTGGTCTTCAACTATTCAGTAATACTTTGAAGAAGTTGAAGGGAAGAACTAGAACTTGATTAAAGGAGTTGCCCCTTTGTTCGAGTGAACTATACTGTGTATTAGACTTGAGTATTATTTGTGAGTTTTTTGTTTCTTTCTTTGTTTTTTCTTGAATTATCTGTTTTTTGTAAACTATGGAAATTGTTATGTAAAACTTGTAAATATGATCGTAATATGTTTTTCTTTTTTTTTTTAAAAAAAGAAAAGGTAGGATATATAGAAGAACTCGTTAAATATATAATATTTAACAATCGTGGCGTTGTGCCAGAATTACCTGATATATTGTTAAGTTTCTTAACAATTACACTGTTCTAATTATAAGTAAGTACCACACAATAACTGCTTGCAAAGAAGGAGAGTAAATAGAAAGTTTTTTTTTCAAAATTACTGCTTAAATTAATGTTTAATTAATTTACATATGTTTTACATTAATGAAAATTTCATTAAATATGATATAAATTATAATTACTGTTTCATTATTATATTTAGTATGGAAAATGTAAATAGAAATATATTAAGCAATTTGATTTATGAAATTCATTTTTTTTATTTATTTCAATTTCCTCATTGAAATTTTTCGTTAAAGTGCCTTTACGGTGTACACCATAAGTACACAATATTTCTGTGACGATTTCCGGATCGTTCAAGATGTCTGCCATGACATATTTCAGTGAAATTCTGTTGATTTAGTTTCTATCTGATCATTTACATAGGGAATAAAGCAATTTTCATTTGAAATCCTCATTTGCTTGAAAAGAAACGTATATTAAACTAGGTTTTGTAGCATTTTTATACAATACAATATTAATTACAAAAAATTAGTTGTCCTGAATGAAAGTTTTGTGAAAGATATAGTACAATAAGTCAGTAGTGAATTAACTTTCAAATATTTCTATTTTGTATTCCTTGATACAATGCCTTATGGAACTCATCTTCAATAGTTCCATGAGTGGAAATTAAATTAACTTGCTGATTAATGGAACCAACACTAAATCAGTCATTAATATGGCTAAATTATGAGCAACATTATCTTGTGAAACTGGAGGAAATAAAGTTAAATATTGAAGTTAATGTCAGACTTTCCATTCGTGACTTTCGTTTCTTAATTTAGGATATTAAAATGATTATTTTTACAGGAAATTAATCTTGTATGGGTGTGAATATTAGAATTATTTTAAATGAAATAGACAATATCTCTTTGTAGAACATTCAATATATTTTAAACATTTAGATATTGAGCTTAGTTTTGATTTAAAAATCAAACACTTTAATGGAATAAATTGTAAGCTTTTTGATAAATTTATTGAATTAAATACTGGGTTTTTTACTGCCATTTTAAAGTATAGAGAAGTATAAAAGCTACTTATTCATACTTATAAGTATAAAAAAAGTGTAAACTATCAAAAATAAGTGAAATATATTTTCTTATTAAAGAAAGTTTAATATTATTATTAAGATAAATCAATTAATTGAATTATTGGGTATATTTCTGACAAGGCACTTACAATAAATTAAAAAAAAATAAATATAAAATAAAATAAATAATAAAACTAAACTAGTTATATAAACAATAAATAATTAATTAATAATATTAATAATAATTAATTATATTAAATAATTAATATAAACAATAAAAATAAAACTTACAATAAATTTAAAAGCTTACTTGCTTAAATGTAAATTTAAACCAGTTCAAATTTTCCAAATCAATTTCGAATTAACACAAATGGCAAACAGTTATAATTGTTTAATATTGGGCATTTTTTTCAGTACTTGAAGAAAATGTTGAATTTGTTTTTGAAGACATTTGGTATATAATAAATAATAGTTACAATTGATTTATACAAAATTGATTTTATGAAACATAAGCACTAATTTGGAATGTTTTGATATCCTATTTTAAACTAAGTTGTTTTATAGCTATGATTGAAATCCTTATAATTTTTTTTTTCCCGTCGTAGGATGTGGAAAAATCTGTTCATCAGATCCCTTAGCAAGACGTCTTGCTTAGGGTATGTGGGGTTGGGTGTCCCGAACCACTAAAAAACCACATCCTATTTCCTGGCAATACCCGACACGGAAACCGAATCCTTATAAAATTATACCAGCTATTATTTGAAATAATTCGTATAATGTTTATATTTATGTGATATATTACTTTGAATCAGTTAAATTATATTTTTGTAATCATATTGTAATTTTCAATTAGTAAATTAAATTAAATTTAGTAAAATGTAATACAACTTAAAAAAAATTGAATAATTTATCACTGACCTTATGATTCTCATGTGATATTCATTTTCATATGTTTCATACATATCAATGAAGATGAAATACAGTTTGCATCCACTTCTAACTGAATAACTTTGTTCATTTTATCAATTTTACTTTATAAATCTATCAATTCTTTGAAAAAAAAATGGAAGAAGGAACCGACGCCGTGAACAGATTAAAATAAAAGAAGCCATATTGAGTTTGTGAAATATGAAGATCTGTAGGCGCTAAATGATAACAGTGTGTCCAAATTAGACACTGATTAATTACGAACTAATATGGATTTCTTTAATGTTTTGAAATATTTTCAATAAAACATTATTTTATTTAAGCAAGCTTTATATTTCCATCACTGGAACAGGTTAAATAACTTCTATCAATAAAAGACATTACAAAAGAGTAGACTATGAATATATCTCAGTATGTTTCAAATACTAGAACAATAAACGATATAACATTATTTTAAACTAAATAGGATTAGTGTGATTGATAAATTGATAAAAACAGTCCAAAATAAATACAAAATATTTTATTTAAGCAGTTATACAAGATGTTTAACTATCCCAACTAAGGGATAGATGCAGTTGGTTAAATGACATCTACCATTTAGATTCAGTAGATAATTTAAAAAAAAAAAATATTTCTGGTAAATTAAATGAAATTAAATGGAACGAAAATGTTTTTTAGAGTTGATAAAAAAAGGTATTCACTTTAAAGTAGCCCTTTCAACGTTTCTCTTTGTTTATTACATACAGATCAAAACGCTTTTACATTACAACGTCTTTTTTAGCGTAAAATAATGCAAATTAAACAAGTAAAGAATACACATAATTGTAATAATAATGGTCATTAAATCAAACAAGATTGAATCACTAGTATTTAAACAAACTATAACATAATAATAGATAACTATAGTAGACGTTTTATTAGTTCTTTAAATTTCTTTATCTCGTATTTAAAACAATCTAAACAGCTCTACGAACTATTATACTTAATCATCATACTAGATAATGAGGAATGAAACAATTTAAAATTAATAACCTTAGGAATATAAATTTTAACACAACTGTCAGCTTAAACAAAGCGTTATATTTGAAAACTGTGTTTAGTGTTATATGTATTATTGTGTAATATAAACGACACTACAGTGTGGTTATGTACTGTAGTATTTTGGTTAAACTTGACAGTTGTGTGAAGTGTCTATTCCTGAAGTTATAAATTATTTAGTTTATTAGGTACTTATTATAGGTTACCAGGAGACTATTATTATGTTGATAAAGAAAAGCACTTTATTACAAAATAATACTCCTAGAATCTATAAATAACGAAATATCACTTTTTATTTTTTGCTATTTGTTTGTTAACTGATAAGTACATTTGTTAAATAAGTGGCCTCCAGATAAGTACCGTTTTTTGTTTTTTAAAGTTCCGAACATTGAATACTTTTGCTCATAAAACAGAAACTTCTGAAGAAATTAAAATGTCAAAGTGTCCTTTAAAATGCATCTTTTGTAAAAACTATTGCCAATATAGATGTTCTAAGGTAATGTTATAAAGATAAATTATGACATAAAATGACTGGAATATTTCATGTTTAAATATTTTGTGTATTATTAAATCTACTTACTGTGTATATATCTTGAATCATCTTAAGAATACTATATCACTAGCATGGGCCGTATAAGACTTCAGTTTTCATCACTTAAGAACAAAAAACACAGTAGCAGTTATTCCTGTCAGTCATACTCAGTGAATTTATTTTATTGACTGTTGATATAATTTTTTAACACTGGGTTCACAGCTGGTCAAGCTAAACATAAATTCTTTTGTATTGATGACAATGAACCGTCATTATTTTAACTACTCGTATTTATTGTTATCAATTGAATATTCTCTATTCAGATTGAGAAAATATTTGAAGTTATTCAATCAGTAACAGATAAGCCATGACTTTTAAACATTTTCATCACTTTAACTCATTTATTCAAATCAAACAGAATATTGCTTATTCATATTTACAAATTATTTCAAGTAATTTCATTAAAAAATGGAAGTTCTAAACATTTTCATTATTTTAACTAATTTTTTCAACTTAAAGAGGCATTACTTATTGAGATTTGCAAATTATTTAAAGTTTTTTTTCCACAATTAATGAAGTTCTAAACACGGTTATCATTTTAACTAATGTACTCAAAGCAAACGAATATTACTTATTCACATTTACAAATTACTTGAAGTAATATCTCTTCAAAAGAAAGAGTTCTAAACATTGTCATCATTTATTGTTTTTTTTTAAATTATACGAGCATCACTTATCTACAATTGAAATTTATTTAAAGTTCTTTTTTAAATAATTAGTTCCTAAGCATTGTCATTATATTTTAACTGATTTATTGAAATAGATCTAACATAATCTCCCCAGATTTACAAATTATTTGAAGTTATTTCTTGAATAGAGATAGATATTTAAACCGGGTCATCACTTTAACTAATTTATTAGAATAAAGCAAATATTTTATTCAGATTTTTAAAATACTTAAGTTTATTTCTTCAATAATTTTAAATAATTTCAATTAATAATTGATTAGTGTAGACTTGTTTGAATTATTCAAGATAATTTCTAAATGAACGCATTAATCTCCAAACAGATTTGCCGTTTAACCAATTGAAAACATGACACTGACGATTTAAATTATAAAAAGTAAATCAAGTAATAAATAATATTCATGCATAATTAAATAATATTAATTAATTTTGTATTAAATTATAAAAGAATAAATTCAGATAATAAGTAATATTAATGATAAAAAATTTAACCATGAATTGGCACGCTTGCTTGATGCTTGTTCACAAACTACGTGTGAACACGTTTGTTTGTCGCTTACAGCTACGATTCTACAGGTATGTCATGTTTTCATACTGTGATAGTTCATAACCAGTTATTATTCATAGTTATTGGCGCATATTAGTGTTTTAAAAATACTAATAATTTGAAAGAATTTATTCAAATAGAATGTGTATGACTAAATTACACAAATTTATTATTCATAGTTTGTGAAGTTTTAGATATGTCGGCCATATTAACTTATTGAGATTAAACGTCCATCTAATAAATTATTATTCAACGTTATATTATTGATAAAATTCTCATTATTTTAACTTATTTATTCTATTAAACGTTCATGCTAATGTTTATTAATTATTCAAAATTATGTATTCAATGAAGTTGAGGTTTTAAAATGCAATGTGTATGACTAAATTATATGAACCTATGATTTATATCTATTTGAACAATCGAATTATGTTTTAAATATGATGATCATTTGAACTAATTTATTGAAATTTAACCAACGTTATGGATGTTTCTGGATTAGTAATTCAGATGTACTTTTCAATATGATAGACTTAGAAACATGGCGGCCATTTGAAGGAAGTTATAAAATCAACTAATTATTTGTATAATGGAAAACACTAGTTATATATGCTTATCTTTTAACTTATTTATTCAGATTAAACATACATGCTAATTAATGTTTATTAATTATTCAACATTATGTATTCAATAAAGTTGAGGTTTAGAGATGCCAGTTACATTAATATTATATATAGCAGATTCAATAATATATCAACCGTTTGATAGATATTGACACACATTAATATTATATTTAGATGGAATGTGTGTGACTAAATTATATGAACTTATCATTTATATCTATTTGAACAATTGAATTGTGTTTAATATATGATGATCATTTGAACTAATTTATTCAAATTAAACCAACATTATTGATGATTCTGGATTAGGAATTGTAATATACTTCTCAGTATAATAGACTTAGAAACATGTCGGCCATTTGAAATAAGTTATAAAATCAACTAATTATTCATAGTTTAGTGATCATTGAAACAGACTTTTAAAGATTAAGTGGGTTTCAAGAATACATTTTAAAAATTTATTCAGATAGAATGTGTGTTATTAATACATAATTACTGAATATTCATACTGATTTGTATAATATGAAGCACGAGTGATATTTCTTATCATTTTAACTAATTTATTCAATTTAAATACATATTACCAATTCTCAAGTATTAATAGTTGTTTATTTCAAAATTAATTGTGTTTGAGTTAGTTAATCATTCCTGATTATTCATAGCTATAATACAATGAAATAAGGTTTGACTCATGAAATGTTTTTTAGTAATTTATTCAAATAAATGTATATGAATAATTCACTTCCACTATCAATATGACAAATACCACAAGTTGATCGTTTTGGTGATATTTATAGAATTTAAATGTACATGCTAATTCATAATTAATAGGTAAGTACAGTTGTTTCTACAATTGAAATATGTTTTAAAGATCCTGATAAACAAAATTCTTTTTTTCTTTTATACGTAATTTTTATCAGTATAACTACAATTTATTTATGGTTATTGCTCAATCGAATGATGTATTTAAAGTGTTGATCATTTTAAATAATTTATTCAATTAAACGTACATAACTAATTCGTAATTAGAAATTCTTCAACGATATTTGTCAATTAGAGTTTTGATATTTTCTACTCTGTTACTCAAGTGATATGTATGATATTTCATATTAAATAATAATTAATAGTGGTTTCTACAACATGCTGATATGTTGAATAATTTGTTTGAATGAATATTCTTAATTACTAATTAGTCAAAGTTATTTTCTCAAAAAATATTCTTAAAGTTGATGATCATTTTAACTAATTATCTGTGTATGACCAATTAATTCATTATTACTAATTATTCATAGTTATTTGCACAATCCAATTACGTTTCTACATGACGATCATTATAACTAATTTTAACTTATTCAAATTATATGAACAAGTAGAATTAAATATTTCTAGTAATTCAAAGTTATGTGTTCAATAAAACAAAGTTTGCTGAACATTTTAACTAATTTATTCAAATTAAATGAACATTACTATTCCAGATATACTATAATTTAGAGTTTCTTCAATAAATAAGACTTAAACATGGTACTCATTTTAATTAGTTTATTCAAATCGATTGTATGTCTAGTTCACAATCATAAATTAATGAATAAAATTTATATTATTGAATCAATAGTATAAATATTAATAAATCTCTATGATAATTTATTAGAATGAAATGTACATATCTAATTCTTAATTACCAAATCGTCTAAATGGGAGATGTTTATTAGTCTTTCATTCCTGAGGTAGTAGAGATAGTGATTGATCCACTTCTCAATAGATAAGCCTTTATCGTATGTCACACAATTATGGATATACAATCATTAGTATAACTATAGCAGTAATAACATTATAAAAAGCCAAAGTGAAAATTGGCTTATACGAAATAATTTCCTACAAGAGAAATGTCTATGGCTTTTGCTCCAATAGACCGTGGTTCGCTTACATAGTTTATGTGACCTCCTCCTACATTTAATACTTAAAACAAATTTTCCCATTCAGAAGTTGAAAATATTTTATGTCTAAAATGTCAAAAATATGTAAGAAAAAATGTTGTTTTCATATAATTTTTAATTTAAGATGTAGGATAATTTCATTTATTATTTTTAAAAGAATTTTTTTAATTCTGAATGATGTTTTACATTTTTGAACTCTTACCAAATCATTATAATGGAAATTTTATCTCATGCTAGAGTTTTTTAAAACCTCACTTTTCTTTCCCTTAGTCAAAAATTATAAAATACCAATTTTAACGCCTCATTGGTGAATGCAATTTAAAAAAAAAATATCTCAACTCAGGCTCCACATAATGTTCTACGTTTAGGAACGGTTTCAATTTGATCACCCACTCACCCCACAGTCATCATCGAGAAAACATAATAAAATAACTTGTGGGACCTCAAAACATATAATTCCGTCAAAATCTCGCGATCGAATTTTTTCACGATCACTATACTTTACTTATAGTAAAGTAAAAAAGTAAGAAATAGAGATACTGATAACCTAAGTAAAAATATATAGTTAAGTCATTAAAAATAAAAGAATTTTATATTGTTTCCATTTTCTTTTTCGATATAGTTTTCTCGATTTATTTGTGAAATTTGTTTAATTTTTCTCAGTATCAATATGAGATATAGTGTTCGTAAAAATGTCGTCAGGCGGGAGCACCGTACTAGATAAGAAATTAGATCTAGACAGTATTGTCTATTACTACAATGTCCATTTACATTGTTATTGTCCATTTACTACAATGGTCTTGCAGTAAATAGAAATTCCAATATAATAATCCAAATAAATAAGGTATTGCTAATTAATTCTTTAATGATGTAGCCCTGAAAATATCGAGGGATATAGACGAAATGTTGGCTTAAAGTGTTTTTTTCTTTTGAGGAATGTTAGATACTCATTCTATACAATACTTAGATACTCATATACAATGAGATAAGAGAACATTGTATGCAATTATATATATATTTATGCATACTTAAATATTATTATTTATTTGCTAAAGTTTATCGTTACATTATTACATGGAAGTTAAGCATAACTTATTAAATGTTATTAAATAAGTAAAGTTTGTTGAAGTCATTAGTGTATTTTTCTTTGCACTACTGTTTTTTTGGTTTTGCATAACCTACTTACTTGTTGTAACCTTTTTCTTTCTCCATGTGATTTCCCACGACTTTAACAAATATAATTATTTCTACATTTTAGTAGTTATTACTTAAACTACTTTAACTAATTATTTATTTAGTATAAGTATAGTATAGTGATAGTGAAAAAATTTGATTCGGAGATTTTGACGGATGCAATGGTACACCACGTATACCATTGATTCCGAGCAACTATCAGTTTCAATTCAAACAGTTGATATTTCCCGTCAACGTCTGTTTCGAAATGATGGTAAATAAGTAGCTAGGGGAAACTCTATCTACCGCAGGAATCGAAGTGAGATCAAGGGTTTGTCAGGACTTGAAAAAGCTAAAGAGTGAGAGGTTCCAACTATCTGTTCTTCTATGCACCTGAAGGACAGGCAGGTAATGTGGTGTATATAGAGGGATTTACTTAACACTAGTAATAATGATATTTTCTGATAATCTTTTAGAATACCACAGGTTATGTCTGAATTATGTAAAATACCCGTCAAAGACGTCTTCTAGTTCCAAATAAAATAAAGTAACTTATTTATTTTTTCTATAAATTTATTATAAATGATGTATTTTTTTAACTAATTGAATATTTTTTAAATGAACTGTTTGTTTTGTGCGTTTTTTTCTTTATTTATTATCTGTATTTCATCAAAGTATTCATGGTTAGATAGTCCTGTGTTGTATTTTAGTTTTGCAATTTGATTTACGTTGTTCTATTCGTGGAATTGTTAACAGGGATATTTGTTATTATATTCAATATAATTTTATATAATATATACGTGTTTATATAATATATATTCACGTGTTTATGTGAAATCTTTTTATATAATACTAACAAACGTACCCGTCTTTGACGGAATCAAAAATGCTATTATACTTGGTATTCCAAAATATCAATTATAGTATTATACTAATACTATAATTAGAAATTATAGAATAGTAGAAAATACCATTATTAGTACAGTGCTAAACAAATGCCTCTGTATACACCACATTAGCTGTCTGTCCTTCAGGTTCACGGAAGAACAAACAGATGGAACCTCTCACTCTTGAGCAAGTAAACTATAGTTGACCATGTGAGAAAAACTTGGTCTCGCTAACTTGAATTCCTGCGTTAGATAAAGTCTCCCTTTTTCGACTTAGTTAACGTCCTTGCGAAATAGACTCTGACAGGACTTTGCAATCATTTCAACGGAAACAGACAGTGGCTCGGAATCAATGGTATGGGTGGTATACACACAGACTCCATATTCCACACCCAGTCATGATGGCCGCCTCTACGGCACATCTGTGCAGAGCACAAACTCCGAGTTGCACATTTCCCGGGGCACTCAAGTTGCGTAACATGAAATTTGTTACTGATACTAAATCACAGCATGATGATGCTCCTAAACAAATGTCTCTAATTGGAGCTGGCGGCTTGTCTTAGTATAGAGATGAGGCATGGAATTAAGGAGTGTTTAAAGTAAGAGGAAAATTTACTGTAAACATAAGTATTAGAGTATAGTGCTGATTTTGATAACACTCTCATACCTTTGTTCTAGAACGGTTCAGAGCTCGTAAAAATCGGAATTCGAACAAAATATTCCAGATATTTTCGTTTCGAATGTCGTACAAATTTCGGTACTAGAACATGCGCGAGATACGGCGAGAAATTTTTTTCAAAACAAGTCAAATTAGATAAGTTCTCCTCAAAAATGCAATAACCTTTCTCCCTCTCCTTGACAAACACGTTCATTATGTCATCAGCAAATCACGAATATTCATGTAGTTATGATAAATTACGTGTGTATGTTAAATATGACCTGCTCTGTTAATGTATTTTGTTATAAATTAAGGTTAAAATATTTTTAAAACGTGTTTTCCACACTTGCACGGATTACATTTTTTTAAAATTCTTTTTAGTGGAAAAGCTCATTTTGAACTCGTACAATTCGGTTTTCAAAAGGCCTTCTGGAGTGGGTTATGGTCGAGAACCAAGGTAAGATTGCACGAATTATGACAGCTAGGTAAAGACTGGAAAAAACTACTGCTTAAAACAAAGCAGAACTTCTCTTAGATAGAACTAGAGTGTTATACCGAAATAAATAGATTGCTAAAGCCACATTTCGAGTCTCATATAGTGCCATATTTATTGACAGGGTTGCGGCGAGTAAAAAGTCATTAAACATAAAAAAAAGCGTGGATGAAGCATTTATGTAAAGTGTTACCACACTCATGATTGATATGAGACATATATCTGTTATCTGGAGAGAGGAATAAAGCAGTTTGATCTGGATGATGTAATAGTGGGTTCAGTCGAGAATAGACTATACAAGTGACACATATGTGGTGCTTGGGAACCCTGGCTAAGCCACTGGACTGCATTTCGACGCAGGGAGTACTCACAGTTCTAGCAGCTTACATGACTGGCCCATCAGAACGTATACGCACTAGCAGGTGTATTGACTTAGTGTTTCAGAATTCCGTTAGCTCTTACTAACGACAACCTTTTAGACATAAACTAAAGTATTTTTTATTCGATACTTTCATTCATAAGGAAGATGCTATTGATATGCCTATCTACAAACACAAACAATGCTACTTAGTATAAAATCTAAGGGGTATATGAGTGACTTACGCCACGAATGTGCTAAGATACTACTCTTGAAATCATCTAATACCATATACCACACTAGGGAATAGCAAACGTAACTATTCTTCTAAGTCTAGAAAAGCAACTAAACATGACTTGTCCCCGGAAATATATAGAGCTATTATAAAGGAGTTACTTAACATGAATGAAGAGTACACATTTATCTACACACAGTCCGGATCCCTTACCCTATCAGGCCTGTTTATTTACAGCAAAACTAATAATACATTAATAATAATAATATATTAATATCATAAATTTTTTAACAATGTTTAAGCTTTACAATAAAGTTTTAGCAGACATAAATACGATTATTTCTAAACAAATTATTCCAATTAACTGCTCCTTAGTCTAATAAGAATAAATACACTTGGATACAAGCCAATCTCAATTCTGTATGGTATATATTCATATCCCAAATATTTTTTTTTATCAATGAACAGTAGAATATACCTTTGGATTACTTTATAATATCTTTTCCCTCTCTAAGGTCTATATTATATTTATAATAAAAAGAAATATATTGTGTTCGTATAAGAAATATAAATATATTGAAAAATAAAGCACTCTTTATTCACAGTTTTTAACAATCTATAATATTATAATCATCTTTGAACTCATTTCTTAACAAACATTCAATCACAAAGAATTTCATGTTATAATGCTAACGCATTTATATAAATATAAACTATTATACACATTTCTGTTTCCAAATAAAAAAACCAGAAAACTCAAATCGGTCACTGAGACTTCAGAATTAAGGCCTTTTAACCAACAGAATGATATTTCTCTTGTTAAACCATTTTTATAGTTAAAAATGGTTTAAAACCAAATGATCTCCGGTATTTATGTGGTACAAATATTTCCTATGGTTTAACAACAACAATTCTAGAATAATATTTAAAATATAATTATATTTTATAAAATTATAGGAAACAATAGGTAAATACCTCCTATTGGTTATCAGGTAAAACAGTAATCACTTTTGCTCTTATCAATAAACGGTAATAAATATTATTAATTCCAATCATACTGGACCAAGAAAGTAGACTGGTGATATCATGAGATTCTGTTATAATGATTTTATTTCACTTACAGCAACAACATCTATCAATATTCCATCGAGATATTTAAATTTAACAAATTCGGAAGAGAGTGGCGGATCAGCTTCAAACAAGTAATTCCTCTCGTTTTTTTAGAGGTTCAAACATTGTTTCAATAGACTCATCTGATACGTCTTTCAAGCAGTCTGGTGACCATTTTGGTTTTTGTCTTTATCTACAAGGAGCGCTCTGACACCTGAAAATGATCAAAATCGTTAAGAAAGTGTTTTTCAAAAATTGGTGCGAATAAAATGTATTTAACAATAAGAATTAAAAAAAAAAAAGGAACCTTCATAGAAATCTCCAGAAATTTTAGCCTCTAAGGTGTGCGCTGCTAGTCTGTTTTCCATCTGAAAAACTTCTTGTAGTGTCATGAGTTTTCCTTTCTCCAGTTGTATTTTAGTTAATTTTAATGAAGTAGGGGACATCTTTTGAAGGTTTTCAAGAGTTTTAAGAGACCATTCTGACCCAATATTTTCAAGTTCAGCTAATATTTCTTCTACAGAACTCAAACTGAACACTCTGTTTATTTCTTCCATCCTTAAACCCAAACTAAATGGTTCCGAACAAATATTTTTCGTGTAATTAGGAAGAATATCCTTCTCAAGTTCTTCTTCATTAAATTCTTTATTTATTAATGCATCCAATAAATTGGACATCTTTTCAGAATCTACAAAATGGGTCGCAATACCAGCTTTAACGACATCTACGCCTTTCAAGCGATGTCCAGTTAATGCCAAATAAAGACCTAGACTTCCAGTAAGACGAGGAAGAAAGTACCCTCCTCCCACATCAGGAAATAATCCAATTGCAGTTTCAGGCATTGCAAATAAGGTATTTTCAGTAGCTATTCTGTATTTTCCATGAACACTCAAACCAACCCCACCTCCCATTGTAATACCATCTATAAGTGCAATATATGGTATTTTATACGTGCCTATTAAATTATTCATTAGATATTCAGATCTAAAAAATCTCTTTCCTTCTGAAGTATTGTCTGGGCCTCTTTCTGTAACAGCGACTATATCACCACCTGCACAAAAGGCCTTACCTCCAGCTCCTTTAATAATAACCAACTTCATAGTTTCTTCCCAATCTTCCAATTTTTCCATTATTTGTAAAACCATATCTAAATTTATCGCGTTCAAGACTTTAGGTTTATTTATTGTAATGATACCCCTCTCATTTATTGTTTCGAATAAAACATCACCCTCTTTAGTCTTTGGTTGTGAAACTGTGGTGGTAAACATTCTTGGACGAGAAATTTTTTTAAGTTGCCTGGACAACACACAACACATAGTTCTCACAACCTAGAAAACAACATAACTTCACTTACAATAATATAAATAAAAATTAAAAAGGATTCATCATAAATATATTAAATCGAAAATTAGCTAAATATACTAATCGAATACTAAGTTATATATCAAGGTCCCATAATAAAATAATAGACTATAAATATAAAAAAGGAACAGAACTTTGTCTGTCATGATGAATATTAATTATCTAATAAATTAATATCAAATTTTAGGCTCAAAATAGAAAACAAACAACATGCTAAAACTAATAATCATTTTAGAACGTCAGTAATGAAATTATTGATAGGAAAAAGTAAATAATATACTCACCATCATGAAAATGCTAAATTCACATTGAAATTTTCACTTGTAACCACATGATATTAATCGGTATCTATTATCAGTTTTATCAGTGTTGATAACATTTGACTCCAATATTAAGAACCGCTTTTTTTAAATTTGAAAATTCACAATATGGAATTCATAAAATATACTGATGGTTGTGATTACAATATTTCAATTTATTAACAATTTATTCCAACCTTTTTATTTTATAAACTCTTAAATTTTAATTTTCTATGGTAACTAAATAATTTAATTTTAGTACTTAATTTAAAATGAAATCGTTCTGTGAGCTGAAAACTATAATTATAAAAAAGATGTTTCTTTTATTGAACAAATTAATAGAATGATTATAACGCTAGTAGACAATGAAAAAGAAATAAAGTTTTCTGATCATTGTTTATGAGTCTTTGTGTATAATTTATGAAGTGTATATTGGTATACACTGTGTCTATTAATGTTCAAAACACAATAAGAAATGAGAAAAAAAGGCTAAGATCTTTCAACCGTAACAAGCGGTCTTCGTCAGAGTCAAATCTCAACTGACAATTGAGATTTGACTCTGACGAAGAAAGAGCTTAGCCTTTTTTCTCCTTTCTTATCGTGATGTGAACATTGATTGTTATTTCACGTGTTTATTGTGAACTCTTCTTACTGTGTATATTGTATGGAATGTGTTTAAATCCATTCAAATATCATTATGGATTTAAATCAAAAGTCATATTTACGATGAAAATGGGCTTGGTAAGATTTTATAACATTAATTTTCCTAAATTGTCATAAAATAAAAATAGTGATAAAATGAGTGAATTATGCATTTCGAGGGTAAGGGATTTATATTCATTGAAATTTCTTTGGTTTGACATAAGTATAATGTAAAAATTGCTTCCAGACTATCTATCAACAGAACAATGTAATTTCTTTTACTCACCATGAATTGTGAATTTATAGACACAATTAAAATAATAAAACGAGTCATTAAAAATTCAAGCTGGCTTCGACTTTGAGTTGAGTATGTAAACTGGTTAATTACTAATATATTTTCTCCCAATATACATTCATAGCAAACTTCGTTCAACACCTAGCATTCAACCCCTCACCAGATGTTTTCTGCATCTAGTGTTTCAGTTGGGTTTTTAACTCTGACGAAGACCGCTTGTTACGGTTGAAAGATCTTAGTCTTGTTTTCCCATTTCTTATTGTGGTTTGTTCATTGATAGCAAGGTTATAACAGTGTACAAGACGCAGGAAAAAAGATAACACTCAATCAGAGAAAATTGGTATACATATATGATTTTCGATAAAGGGGAAGGAAAACGATTTTAATAAATACTAAGAAGCCATAAAATTCCCAGTATAATAATTCTATAAAAAAACCAAAAATGTAAAACATAATTCAAAATGGAAATCTTTCGTTTGAAGATTAATAAATGTAATTATTGTATATCCTTAATTATAAATTATCTTAAAACGACATTTTTTCTTGGATGTTTATGATGTTTTCAGAGAAAATAAGAGTATTTTTCTGATTTCAATTTGAAAAAATGACTTAAATATTCAATGTAGAAGGAGGTCAAGTAACCGATATAAGAAATCTACTGGCTATTTAAAGCCAGTATAAGATAACAATAAGAAATCTACAAACACCATGTTCTCTTGTAAGAGATTATTTCGTATTAAGAAGTTTTCACTTTGACTTTTCAAAAATGTTATTACTGTTGTAGTTATACCAATGAGATTATTTGGATCAGCTTATAATAACACAATAATTAGCTTATATATTGATAAGTCGATCAATCACTATCTGTACTACCTCAGAAATGAAAGACTATATGCATCTCCCATTTAAATGTTTACATTATGCTTAAATGAGACATTATACATTATATACCCAAGAACATTGATATTAAGTTTACTTATAGTAAAGTTGAGTGCAGGCCACTCTAGATTTTTTCTATTGTTAAACTACCAACAATATAAATTAAATTATTACATATGCCATTGACACCAAAAATTAGTTAGGTACGCAAAAAAAAAATCAAGAATATTGGAATAAGCAACGAGGATTTAAAAGAGCTAAACTCAACTATTCTACTTGTCGGATTTGTTTAAGCTTTCATTAACTTAAACAAAATATCATTAATTTTTATCAAAATTACAAATAAGAATATTTATAAATAATCTGGAGTGGCCTACTTTCAACTTTACTATTAATAAACATAATATCATACTTTTTGGATATATAATAATGTTCCATGTAGGTATAATATAAATGTCTAAATGGGAGATGTTTATTAGTCTTTCATTCCTGGAGGTAGTACTGATAGTGATTGATCCACTTACCAATATATACTCTTATTATTGTATATCACATCACTGATGCATATATTATCATTAGTATAACTACAACAATAATAACATTTTTGAAAAGCGAAAGTGTATATTTCTTGTTACAAAATTATCTCTTACAGGTAAACATGGCTTTTCTTCCAATATCCAGTGTATCTCTTAGATAGTTTACAAGACCTTTTACATTGGATATAGAACAATTGAAAAATGTCAGAAATATCAAAGAAAAAATGTCTTTTAAGATAATTTTTAATTTAAGATGTAGGATAATTACATTTATTATTCTTCAAAGAATGTTTTCAATTTTGAATTATGTTTTATATTTTTGGTTTTTTATAGAATTATTATAGTGGGAATTTTATGACTTCTTAGTATTTAATAAAATCATTTTCCTTGCTCTTTGTCAAAAATCATATATACCAATTTTTTCTGAGCGAGTGGTTTCTTTTTCCTGCCTTCTGTACTCTGTTATAAGGTTGCTATGAATGTATATTGAGAAAAAAATATATTAGTAATTAGCCAGTTTACATACTCAAATAAACGTCAAAGCCAGCTATTCAGTATAATTTAATACTTTTATAGTTGCGATCTTCTAATTTTTAAAAATAATAAATATATTAGACTAGGAATAGTAAAAAAACTGGATATTTGTCGACAAACGTAACTTCTCTTTCTTGAGGAAAGAGTTCATTCCTTACACTTCAAAATCATGCAAAGCTGGTATAATTCATAAACACAAAAACATTTTTATCTGATATTAAGTTTTGTTCAAGGTTAGAATATATAGATTAATTAGAGCATTCTGTGAAACAAATTCTTCATACCATGGAAGACAAAGGAAATTTATGTTCATTGCCGATGATTTTTTACATATAAAAATATAATTCCTCCTATATCTCATATTAGTCAATAAATTATTTAAATTTTTCCATTATAAACATACATTTTATTTCAGTGGATTCACTCAAAAAATGTCAAAAAAATGCAATGTAAACAATGTAAAAATATATAAAAAATTCGACAAGTATAGCATTGATCCCTTAGTCTAGGATAAACAGTTTTTATAGCTTTATTGTTCTTTACCGTAATTGAAATTTCATGATTCTTTTTTTTTATAAATTGCTAATTTTTTGTTCCATTTTTGATCAAATTTTCATGGTTTTTTAATGAGCCGTTTAGCGTAAAAAATTTTTTTCTGAAAATAGAAAATGTACTGTAACGGAATGTAATGTTGAAAAATAAATATCTCGTCTTATTCTCCTCAGAATGTTCTGTTTTTAGGTATAGTTTCATTTTGATCCGTCAAGCTGTGTGGCTTGTATCGGTCTCACAAGCTTTCAGATTGAATTATAAGTCAACATTTTTACATTTGATTAAAAAAAAAATATTTTCCGTTCCGAAAAATATATTTTTCTTTTTTTTTTGCTTTTGTAACCTCAAAGATAATTCCAAATTTTCAAAACACTAGATTTAGTAGTATATGTGAAAAAAATCTAGTCTTAAAACAGGTTTTTGGGAAAAAAAGTAACTTTCCTATCATGCATAATTGCTCCCAAACAATAGGAATTTGAACTATGAGGCCCATTTTTGTGCAATGCATCAACTTGATCAATCAATGATTCTGGACTGTAGCGTGGTAACAAACTTTGGATATATACTCACCCTCCCACCCACGTACACACACAGACATAATCGAAAAAACTTCATAAAACGACTCCTGGGACCTCATAACATAGAATTCCGTCAAAATCTCGAGATCGAATTTTTTCACGGTCAGTATACTTTACTTATAGTAAAGAAAAAAAAAGGGTGAAGTTCAGTGAGGCAAGTTCAAATCGGAGAAGGAGATATAACCTGTCTCTTCTTAAATATGTAATTTAACTAAAATTGGTTAACTTAGTAATCCGTTCTACTCAAACTGAACAGATCTAATGGCAACTACTTTTGGCTTCAAAATACCGTAGAATAGGTTTTTTGAAACAATTCAGAAGGTTTGTAAGAGAGTAAGAGATCAGGAGAGATTAAGCAGATGGCAAAGAACTAAATGCGGTGAAAAATATTTTTTGTAGCCCTACCTACGCAAGGAGTAGTAAGTGCTCCAGTAATAATGCTGGAGTTTTGCGGTGGCAAGGACTTAGATAATTTATTAATAATTGTCATCTATGAAATTAAATTTATAAAATACTAAGAATATAAAATTACTGCAATATATTAGTAATATCACATTGCAGTAAATACCACTTAGGAAATAAAATAATATATAGAATAAATGAGATAAATGAATGAAGTAGGTTAGGTTAGGTTAGGTTAGGTTAGGTTAGGTTAGGTTAGGTTAGGTTGCAGTGGCAGTCCCACAAGCGAACACACGTAGGCCAAGCATTGGCCCTTTGTGATACCACACAATGAAGATTGATTCTACAGTGGGAGTCCTAAATTTTGCCTAACTCAAATGTATTTTGAGTAATCAAGAATATTACTCTCTATATATAAACGGTTTAACGTCCTTCTCCGAGGGACGACGTGCTCAGATTTATTCACCTCCCGCGTGATTAAATCGAGGGCCAGGTGAGGATTGAAGCCCCGGTCCTATCAGTTCAGAGGAAATAAATGAAGTAGAATAAACATGTTGAGTGAGTTACAACCACTGGTACAAATCAATTTCGTTGTATATTATATTAGTTTTAGAATAAGATCAATCTTTCTTGTAGTGACTGGTTTTTTGTTGAAAGAGTATTTATGTCACTAGGAGAGATTTAGACAACATTGTGAACCTTCAATGATTCTGTATGTGGTTGAAGTGGTGATTTACTGAGGTTGTAAATGCAAATAATTCTGCTTCAAATCGTTATTTGTGCAAGTCATTTTGCTTTTATTTCAGTAAAATTAGTTAAGTTTTGCCAAAATATTCATGATTTTGGAGATATAAAAGAATCAATCATATTTGTTTTGTCTTTTGGCTTTGGAGTTGTTTGGTTTAAAATGGAATTTTTGCCTGGTTTGAGGAAGTTTAGAGTTCATTCTGAACACAAATGTGTGACCAACAATATTTACAAATGATATTATATATCTTTTGTTTTATCATCAGGTCTTTAGAATGTGCTGACCTGTTGCAATATGTTTACAAGACTTTTTCGAATTGAAATCAGACATTGTGAATATTTCACTGTCAATTACAATTAAATAAACTAGTGTTACCTCATAAGATTTTGAATGCAGCCAAGAGGTTTCGGATTCCTGGTTCAGAATTAATCTTAAAAAAAAGTAGAAATCAAGAACTAAACAACAAAAAAAAAGGTTTCTCAAATTTTGATTCATAAAGCCAGTAATTCTGAAAAAAAATTATATTTTAAGAAGGAATAAATTACTTTTTTCTTGGACAATACAAATATATAGGTATATATCAAATATTAATGACAACATATTTTCCATTGTACTACATACATACAAAAAATAACCACAATAAAAAGTATGTATATAATAAAACATGTCACTCTTAGAACTTTGAGTATACAGCTCAAAGATTGAGTGTTTAATTTGGTTATTGATATTGTCATTTATTGACCATAAGAAATTCATTTATTGAGTCTCTTTTACAAGACCAGGAGGTAGCGCTCCAAGCGGTAACCTGAATAAGTAGTGACTTGGTAAATTTGTATTTATTTCATAGGGGTTGTAGGAATTTATTGAAATTCATTTTCACTTAAAAGGAAGCAAATGCTTATTAATTAATTGTGATAATTAATTAAACCCATATTTGCAAGCCTAACAGGGTTTAGATTCATATCATGCAGTGAGCAGGCGCTCTTCACGTGATATGACGTCACACAAGGTCAAATCCTTAACCCCCCCCCCCCATATGCTTTCCTATATTTTTTTTCAGTATCACCGAGATAGTCGGTTTATAAACGCAGAGAGAACTGTAGAATGGAACATTGTTTTTCTAGGGAGCCCCAGCCCCGCTTATGTTTAAAGAGACTTAGTGTGAAGGTGTTGATATCGTATAGAATCAAACTTTAAATGAGTTAAACGAATCAGGGTGGGCTTATCTATAATAGTACTACAGTTTCACGGAATTACTATACTTTTTATTTTCACCTTTTTTTTCCTTCTTTGGTCAAAATGTGGTGTCTCATAAGTCAACCAAACAGTTGCGTTGTTGAAGTAGAGGTTGATCAAAAAGCGAAAGGTCAAGAAGTATTAGAAAAGGTCAGTCATTCATTTGTGTTTTCTGTTGATGTCTTTCGTTTTTTTTTTTTTTTTAAATATATTTTACATGTATAGGTGTTCAGCATGATGCATCATTCATGGAAAAGTTGACTCTTAACTACTAAGTTAAGAGATTTGAGTTTATGATCATTGGATCATTGGTTCAGATACTTTATGGATGTGACCCCTGAATACAATAGTTTTATTGCCATTGATTACTCTTATTAGGTTTATACTTTTTTAGAATGTTAGTTCATGATGAATTAACGGTTCAAATGTAAACAGCTGCTTGCTATCTCTAAATGTAGAAATGGTTGGTTACTGCATCTAGGAGTCCTGCATGTTTCTAGTTATTAGTGAATTGCTATTATTCATAATATTGACTTTCCAAATATATTTTAGTAATGTTTCATTGTAATATCTAAATTCAAAGAACTAACCTTTCATAGGGATTGATACTATTAGGGTTTAGTCATATTAATTTTAAAAATGTTCGTAGTGTATAAAGATGAATTCAGATTTAAAAATTGGTATTTGTATGTGTTTCATTTTACAGATGTATGTGTATGTTTGTGAAAGACAGAGAGAGAGAGAGAGAGTGTAATAAAAGAGAGTGTTTGAGACGGTACCACAGGTTCTAATAAAATATATGAATTTTCTTTTTGACAGGTTGAACTATTAGTTCTGTTTTAATTACATTAGTTTTCAGTTGGTCAGATGGAATTCTTGGAGAAACTAAACATAACCCTATGACATATGAGTTTCATTAAGGGATCATTTCAAAGGATGATTGATAACTTTAAAAATTACATTCTTTAAATATATTCATCTCATTAATTTCAACCAATAGAAGTTAAATATAATGGCTACTTGCTTGTTTATTTGAGATACTTGATTAAGAGGTTAGAGAGGTTATTTCTTCCATTAATTTTGTTTATTAATGGGTAATAAAGTGAACATGCTCTTTTATTGTATATATTATTTCAAAATAACTTGTGTAATGATGTCATATTTATTTATCTTGGATTGAATTTATGATTACTTAGCTGAGAATGGATTTTTCATTTTAACTTAAAAGAAATGTTGCTATTTTTGTATGAATTTAAGTTTTATGTGTAGTTTCTTTCAAAGTGTGAGTTAGAGCTTCCATTAACTTCAATCAGCACATACCAATTCTAATTTATTTAGGTTATTTATTAATATAATAGGGAGAGTGATTGCTATAGGTTGATTGCTGCTTAAGAATGCTCTTTTAGTTAAATACTCCACTATTGTCAGACAACTATAGCCTCAACTGTAAAGGCCACTACTTTAGTTGTACGATGTACATAAAGAATTTGAAGTGTAGTTACTGTTGGTCTCTCCGAGTTGTATGGGCAATCCAGTCAATTAGAACCCATAGGTTTATTATCTAGCATGATTGGCAGGGTTATTGTGGGGAGTTCTAGTGTGAGTATGAAAGCGAAAGCCAGCTTTACAGATCATGTTTCCATCTTTACAGATTTGCCATTTACTCTTCCATCCAATTATCTCTTTTCTTTACGAAAAGAAACCTAATACAGTAAACCCTTTTGAAGAAAAGCTTAAGCTCTGACTTTAGAGTTGTTTCAATTTGAAGTCTTCGAATTACCTTTCTTTCGGTTTTATTCATTTCAATAAACTTATGGTAAAATGAAACTAAGAAAGTAGTTATTTATATTATCTCGGACAACTCTATATAATTTGGCTGTTCGACATATGAGAATATAACCATAACATAAGTTGCTGCTTCCATAACTTCTATCAAGACACACCAATCCCAATTCATTTAATTTATTTCTGAATTATAATTGGGAAAGTGAATGTGGTATAGATGTTTGAGATTCCTCTCTTAGTTAAATACTTCACCATGGTTAGACAAATACAACCTCAGCTTGTATATACTCTGGACAACTCATGGACAGTAGTTTGTTAGTTTGTAATATTTTTGATATCTTTAAATTAAAGTTAAAATACTTTTAGTTTCATAAATAGGACTAGTTATATGGATATTATTCGTACCACAAAGGTTGAGACAACGTTCAGGCAAATGAATTGATCACGAGTGCTGGACGTAAGACGGGTTATTAATTTCTGATGGTTTATGAGTATATTTATCTGGTTGGTTGGTTCATGAGCTAGTAAAAAGTTGTCTTATGGGGGTGTTGTGGCTTTGGTAAGATGAATGGAGTCGTGGGTCGAGGGGTTCTGTTGTCTCTGGCTAAAGTAGAGTAAACTCAACATGTCAGTACCAGTAGCTTCTGAAGACAAGTAAGGTGGTAGAGTATAGAAGCCAAGTTAGCCTAATGTCAACATGCTCGCCTCTGGACTGTAGGTCCGTGGTTCTATACCCACAGTGGACCTCGATTTATTCAAGGAAAAGATAAAAAAATCTGAGCACGTCGTCCCTCGGATGTTAAGCCGTTAGTGCCAAGTCTGTACGATGTCAGGTACTTGTTAAAGATTCCTACTGTAAATAAATTTGAGTTAGGCAACATTTAGGAATCCCGATGTAGAATCAATGTTCACTGTACGGTATATCACAAAGTACCATCTGTTCGGCATATGTGTGTTCCCTTGTAGGACTGCAACTACCACCTAACCTAAACTATTATAGAGTCTATATGTTAAGATTTTGTGAAAATGCAATTTCATATTTGCATTCAAAAACTTACTTATTTGAAATCTCTAATGTGTTACTTCATAGTTTTTTCTATTCAAAATTCCTAATTTCTTTTTCAAAACGATACTCAGAAAGTTTGATTTGAACTTGGAAAAATTGACCGTATATATTGGTATAGTTGGGGAACTCCTTTAATACACGTTTATTAAAGAATATAGCATTACCCAATTTCACTATTTTCCTGCTTATTTTCTTCACTTTTCTACCTTGTATCCTTATTTCTTCAGAATATTTGAAAAAGAGTTCTACCTATTTAACTCCCCTTCTCTTCATAATTTTATTAGCTGTTAATAATGGTCCATACATTGTGGGGCATGTCTCGTAAGCATAAGCCATCATCAGGCAGTAGGTTTTGTTGAATTAACACTACTAATAACCTAATATTACTAATAAACATACTAATTAGTTATTTGAGAATGTTAAAACTAATTTCTTGTAAATGTAAACCTTAATTTCTATATTTTTGTGTTAGTTCAACAAAAACTACTATCTGATGATGGTGAATGCTCACCGAAACATATCCCTGGTACTTATGTATTATTGTTTATACATAACTTTATGGTTAATATCGTTATGAAGCAAAGTAGAGTAATTTTATAGAACTCATTGAAAAATTTTCTGAAAAAATAATGCAACAATGTTCTAAAACTAAAACAAATAAGCAGGAAAACAGTGAAACTGAGAAGTGGCATATTGTTTAGTAATATATAACAGAATGATCTAGCAAATATGGTCTTTACCTGTGCCATAAATACCTCTCCTCATCGTACTCTTGAACAGTATGTGATTTTATCAAACATTTGTGTTCTACCTTGACCATTTGTAATTTTTATAACAAAAGTATTCCATCAATACTTCACAACGTAAGTATATGCTGTATATACAAATTGTATAATAAGTACATGTTGTATATGAAGTACATGAGAAACAATAATACAAATTAGGTTAGGTTAGGTTGCAGTGGCTGTCCCACAAGGGAACACACTTAGGCCGAGCATTAGCCCTTTGTGATACCACACAATGAAGATTGATTCTACAGTGGGAGTCCTAAATTTGCCTAACTCAAGCGTATTTAGAGTAGGTATCTTTAACGAGTACCTGACATCGTACAGGCTGGGGACCTAGAGTTGACGTCCTTCTCCGAGGGACGACGTCTCAGATTTATTCACCTTCCGCATGAATAAATCGAGGGCCAAGTGGGGATCGAACCCCGGTCCTATCAGTTCAGAGGCGAGGACGTAACCACTGAGCTAGCCTGACCCCTATAAAACAAATTAAGTAAGTGAGAAAAATATATTTATATTAATTCCAAAACGATTTGTCTCTTTACAAGAAATATTAGTATGGTCTATATTAGCGAAGGTCTTAACGCATGTTTATTTGGTGGCATTTTTTTTTTCAATTTTAGATTTGATGGTTTTACGTAACTGTCTTTTAGGTAATATAACAACTCTAAACCTAAATGAGTTAATATGTAAATCTATGATGGGTGTACTAGTTTCATCTTAATTGAATCTGCTAATTGATATATAGGGAAACACGTGCTGACTGTTGTGTGGATTCTGTAGTTAGAGCTGATTTGAATTGCTTTGCGGGTTTATAGACAGCTCAGCGACTTCGTAGAATCACGGAATACATTACCTATAAGTAATCCCAGCATTACTCGAAGCATGAGTAATTGTTATCCTTGTCAGGTAGGAATGGATATTCGATTTCTTACGAATTTCCCTTGATCTCAGAACTAACGATACTACATACATTTATAACAACTTTCAGCTACCTAACCTTTCTAAATCATGCTAAGTTTCATTCAGCCTCTCAATATATGATTATTAGAAAGAAAAAAAATCAAATTCTTCATTCTTATCAAAAAAAAAAATTGATTAGATATTTGGATGTTAAAGGTTATAGTCGGCAGTTGATACGGGTCCTTGAACTCGTCTGCTTGCCGCAGTTATCACTATTTTGACCTCTAGAGATTCTTTATCAAAGGAACTATGAAAGATTGCGCGTGTTATCATGATAAGATTGACGGAGACGTGATAGGAATCAGCACCTCCTGGACTGAAGATAGTATTATGACTGACTTGCGTAGTGTCTTACGTGATGACACAGCTAATGATAATCCAATAGAGTTTTGCATTTCCCATCAATTAATATTGCAATGTATCATGTCAAGAATTGCTGTAAAGCGATGTTTTCAAACATAATACCATTCTAACTCTTGAATAATGCCATAGTATATATATAGTTCAATATAGACAAAGAAACATAGAGAAATCAAAAGAGCACACTTACAGTCTCTCTCTCTCTCTCTCTCTCTCTCTCTCTGTCTATGTCTATATATATATATATATATACAATTAAAAGAAACGGTCCAGCGGACTTTTTTTAAAATAAAATAAATTCAAAACGAAGGAAACACACAGAAAGACACAGACATAACTCACATCGATATTTCGACCATCGTCGTCATCAGGATGTGCGAAGAGCGAAGAGTCCCGCAGGAAGACAGGGCGGTACTTTATATATATATAACTAAAAAATGATAGATTGGGATGCGGTCAGTTTCTTCCACTTTCAATTCAAACTCTCATTGCCGACGTTTCGATTTTATTTAAAATCTTTTTCCAAAGGCCTACAAACAGAGGAAAACAAGAATTTTAATACGTACATTTTTTAAAACACAAACAAAAGAAGTACACTTCAAGTGTGTACGTTGTTTTGTTTGTGTTTTAAAAAATGTACGTATTAAAATTCTTGTTTTCCTCTGTTTGTAGGCCTTTGGAAGAAGATTTTAAATAAAATCGAAACGTCGGCAATGAGAGTTTGAATTGAAAGTGGAAGAAACTGACCGCATCCCGATCTATCATTTTTTAGTTGTATATCTGTCACACGGTCGAGAATTTATTAGTGTTTATATGTTTATATGATGTAATTTTTTTTGAGGGTTGAGGTCTAATGATTTGAAACTAGTCCTTTTGCCGACGTTTCGACATATATTTATGTCATCATCAGGGTTACAACATGATTGTTTTACAATTAGCACTACTATTACTACTATTTGGTTGTTTATTACATTTTAATATGTATGGTAACAAAGAGGAATTTATTGATAAATCAGTTATTTCGACTATGGATTTTTTTTATATATATTGACATAAGGATATTGTTATAATTATTCTATTACTTTTACAATTATTTCAAAGTATAGAGATCACTATTTGATTACCTTGTAAATCTGTTTATCTTGCAGCATACCTTAATTTACTACTGTTACATGATGGCTACTATTTGTTTGGATGACCATACAAAGCCATTGATGTATGGTTGTAGCCATTGATGTATGATTGTAGCCATTCATGGCTAGAAAACAAATAGTAGCCATCATGGATGACCATACAAAGCCATTGATGTATGATTGTAGCCATTCATGGCTAGAAAACAAATAGTAGCCATCATGGATGACCATACAAAGCCATTGATGTATGGTTGTAGCCATAGATGGCTACAAAACAAATAGTAGCCATCATGTAACAGTAGTAAATTAAGGTATGCTGCAAGATAAACAGATTTCCAAGGTAATCAAATAGTGATTTCTATACTTATGAAATAATTGTAAAAGTAATAGAATAATTATAACCATATCCTTATGTCAATATATAAAAAAAAATCCATAGTCGAAATAACTGATTTATCAATAAATTCCTCTTTGTTACTGTACATATTAAAATGTAATAAATAACCAAATAGTGCTAATTGTAAAACAATCATGTTGTAGCCTTGAAGATTACATACATATATGTCGAAACGTCGGCAAAAGGACTAGTTTAAAATCATTGGACCTCAACCCTCAAAAAATTACATCATATATATATTGGGTCAAGAAAACAAATCATGATAAATGATTATTGTGATCAGTATTTTGAACAACAGTTCGTCATCAGGAGAAAATCATAAGTATGGTCAGTATGGCATGTCGAAAACGATTTGAATCTATCAAATAATGTTCCTTGTCTGTCAGTCGTTTCATTATGTTAAAATGACAATGTTTCTTTTGATCAATTTTCGGTGTTGCCGTTGAAGAATTTTTTTTACCTTTAAAAGTTGGAGTTCAATTTTGTACAATTCCCATTTTTATTTCATTAAATTCAGATCATTATTAAAGTGTAATTGGTAATTTTCTCTACCAATAAACAAATATTCTCTTATCACCGAGCTTTAAGGTTATTTCGGAATATAAACCATGTATCACCAAACATTAAAAATTGTTAGTTTTAATCATTTTAACTGACTGGTGTATTCCAAAATGGTTTGAATTATAAGGATTTTGCTTGGACTGTGGGTTAGAATGACAGATGTCACAGTAGTTGGAGCTTGTGTTTCCATTGCTGGGTTTCCTGTTGGTCTGTCGACGAAACGACTTTCACTCTGCTAATCTTAGAAAACTGCCTGCCTACTCACTCCCTCTCGGACTGTACTTCAATACATCGCCCACCTTACAAGACAGCTTTGCCATTTCTTACACTTTCTCAACTCATGTTATTTCATTCTTCTTCAATTTAAAATAATTCGATAAATAAAATAATCATTCAATATCATATATTTAATAAAAATTAAAAAACCCTATTATAGAAAAAAAAAAATTATTGTTTGTACCTCTGCTACTACCCAAAATTAAAAAAAAAAAAAAAAAAAAAACCGTATCCTATATACACTCAATTTAACTATAATCCATAAAATCAAACTCTTTCACAATCAATTGATGATCAACAATAAGAAATGGGATCTTTTAACCGTAATCGTAACAGTGGAAGGCAGGTTTTTGACTCTGACGAAGACCGCTTGTTACGATTGAAAGATTTTAGTCTTGTTTTCCCATTTCTTATTGTGGTTTGATCATTGATTGTAATTTCACGTGTTTATGTGAAATCTTTTTATATATAAATATTTCATTTCTTTGGAAGCATATATATGAAAACATATTATTAAAGGATGAACAGGTACTAAACATTATGTTGAATTTTTAAAATCATATAAAATCAGTTGTGATTTTGAATATCAGATTATTTTAATAATATTATCTGTGGTCATCCATACAAAGTTCATTAGGGCAATTAAAGTATCTGAATGACGTTATTTTATTCTACGTCGAATTTATCTGATTGATTGTTATTTCACGTGTTTATGTGAAATCTTTTTACAATCAATTGAGTATAGGTTTTATTTTTAATTATTTTATTTCTGTTATTGACTATATCCATTTTATAAGCTATAACAAAACTTGAAATCATTGTTATAAAACGGTCTGATAAATTTATTATTGTTATCAAACTGAGGGGCTGATTATCATTCGACTCGTGCCACAGACCACGTCAGTCCTGTTGTGTTTCCCTTTATCGCCTTTAAATTCAACTTCAAATTTCAAGTTCTTTAATAAACTTCATAATTGTCCTTAAGGTTGTATCTCTGACTTTTATTGGTTTTACGTATAATTTGCCACAAATCAGTAACTTCTTAAACCTGATTCATACCATACACATGTTAAATGTTTCGCCTCCTCTAACAAATCCTGCATCATTCGTATGGTGTTAATTGTGGCTTGCGTAATCAGTAATTAAGAGGACAATGAATTCTTTAAATGTATTGTTTTTACAATATTTTTTAAATTCTTTGAATTTTATTATTTTCTTTACAGATTCTATATCAGTTGGAATGAGCCTTTTTAGACTAAGTTGTTCTAGCCATGTTTTATCTGATTTCTTCTTCATCGATTACGGCTATACTTGCAGTATGTAGGTCAGGTCGTTTGATAGGTCATGTTATATAAATGACTACATGATATTAGGTCATGAGTAGTCCTTATGGTGTAGGCGTCTGTATAATTTTTGACCAATATTGATAATTGAAGTCAGTGTATTCCTTATTATTATGTGTTCTTAGTCACCTTTCCCCCAAACCATGAACTCTGTAGAAAGTTGAAATTGTGAAATCATTATCGAACCTATATTTATCTTAACTGCAAATAGTTACGGAATTTCTCTATAAGAGAAACAGTTAGTTTTGCACAAACATGTAAAAGTTGTTATTATAATTGAATCTGAAACTTGTAAACAAGTTACTGGACGCACCGTTAGCCGTATCATAATGAAATTGTGCACAAAAATAGCTCACATGTGCTGCACGGATTTCTTTGAAAATTGCAACATAGAGGAGCATTAAAGCAAAATTTACGAATTCAGAATAAATATTTCCTCTAAACTGCAAACACTAGAATATTAAAAAATTTTTGGTGGCATATATCTTAAAATTAGTAGGCTATAGAAAAAAATTTATCAAATTTTTCCATCGAAGTATGAAGTATCTGGTCTCAAAAAAACGGTGAAAATCTATTTGGAATAAGACCAACCTGCTCTGCTATTAAGATTTTTATATATTAATTTAGTAGAAAAACATTCAGAATCCAACCTTGGAAATTTATTTAACTTAACAACTTAAAAATAATTTGATATCTAAAATGAATGAAATTTTTAAACTATTAAATGAACATTATGCAAAAAGTATAAATATCGTTGTAGTTTTGTGATTGTTATGTTCTTCGGACAGGGACTGTTTCACATTCAGTTTTAACATCTACTACAACAGGAGTGTCAAACTCATATCGGCCTGGGGGCCGAATACAGCTTAGTTTGATCTCAAGCGGGCAGTGCCAGCAAGCTAATTACAAAATTACATAGAACTAACAATAAGTCTACCTTTATCTTTGTATCAGTCAGTAATACTAATAATTAGTATAAAGAAAAGTAAGTCAATTATAAAAATCTTTATTAAAATTCGCTATTTTAAAATTCGCTTTATAAAATTGTATTCGCTATTATCCATTTTGACAGAGGTATTTCGCTGGTCAAGGTACGGGAACAAAGGAAAACGTGGATAATGCAGCGCGTACTAAAACACTGATGGATAATATAAGAACTGCAGGTTTTTAAGGAAATTAGAGTAAACTGATTTTATTTTTTTATATAATAATGCAGATTTATCCCCCCCTGGGCCGGATCCGGCCCGCGGGCCGTATTTTTGACACCTGTGTACTACTTGTACTACGCTACAGTAGTGTGCATCCTGACTTACGCAATGTTGCCAAAAGGGTAGAGTCAAAAGAATGACTTAAGACAAAAATTGCGCTTGTTTACTAATGAAAGGTTAAAAATAACATCATGAATATCTATATATATAACATAAACGTTTATTTTATCAGTTATTTAAAAGCAGAGATAGGTATATGAGCGATAGAGAGCTGTTCACCTTATACCATGTATATCATTATTTTAAAGTAACCATGTTGCGACTCTCTTTAGCTATTGCGTTTATAACAACGTGTTAAATTGTTTTGATTTCTTTATTAAACGAAGAATAACTAACAACCTGCAAACTAATTCAAGTTCAGGCTAGTAGCGTGTTAGTTACAACACCGCCTTATTACATCAGTCTTATTATTCATTATCCAAGTGTTTGGAAAGAATTTTCGCGTTACTCTTTGAGCTTTTACGGGATAAAATCTGTGCGCATTTAATAAAAGCTTTATAGCTTTATTAGAGTTGTGAAAGAATTTATATAGCATAATAGAAGCTTAATTTATTTGTTTTTAAAGAAATTTAGTAAAAATTCATCAGCTAATATTTTTAACAATTCTGAAACTTCAAATTGTTTGTTTAGCATAAAAACAAAATCAGGAAACGAATTTATTTTAGAGTCCTTACAATGAAACATTTTTAAGAAGGCTTGCGAGTTAAAAATAACTTACGTGTTTTCAGGTATTGCCGTAAATCAATTGATAAACGATTTCAGGAACTGAAAAATCGTGTTTCCATTTCATTTTAAATTAGTATCTTCATTTTATTAACAATGAAGAACATGCAAAACATTTTAAAGACATACAAAAACATTGTTTGTTTTTCACGGCTCACACTTTGGGCTTTGAGTGTAGAGGTGTTACGTGTAGTTCATTTGTGGTATGGCACTGCTTTTAGTTACGAGCGAGCCACATTGCTGGGTCAATGGTACATCGGCTGACCTAACTTTTACCTCCCTCAAATTTATTAAAGTAATATTCTTTAGCGAATACCTATATGTTCGGGACGACTGCTTTCGTAAGTAAAACCTGCATAACAAGTGTCCTATGTCCCACGTGAAAAATCATCGGTAAGATTCAAACCCCGAATCTTGGTTACTGTAGCCCCCCCCCCCCCCCCCCCGTTGCCACAAAAATAAAAAAATCACTTTCTAATATTTTTTACAGTCTTCCATCAAATGTAATAAGAAAGTTATATTTTTTACATATATTTGCATACACTTTTTGCCCCCCATATATAAGCAAATTTTTAGTGCATGTATAAAATTTGTTTAAAAAAATGTCAAGTTCAAAGAGGTGAGCACAAATTTAAATATTTTTCAGGACAGTCGAAATTTTGAAGCCACAGATTAGGATGACTTAGGATTTCCTCTGAACATTGAAAGCACGTTTCTTTCTTTCTCAATGAATAGAAACCATTGAATCAATCACATTTATGTTTATAGGTTGATTTATATCAAATTTAATTGACGTGATGTTTTATTTGGCGACTGTTTTTTCAATTTTTTTTTAGGTGAAACAAAATACAGCTAAATACAGTTTTATATTAAACAGTAAATTGCTTCTAACATAGTGCAATCACTTATTATGTGGTATTTTATCATTGTAGGGTAAAAAGTTAATGAAATGGTCTCCACATATAAACATTTTAATGCCTGAGGAAGAACACTACGTGTTCGAAACGCGTTGTTTATACCTTCAAAATTTTAAAGTTTATATGTGTATATATATGTATTTTATATGTTTATATGTGGAGACCATTTCATTAACTTTTTACCCTACGATAAGTAAATTGCTAACTAATTCTGAAAGCATTTTGTTTAATTGATCTGTATATTGATTAGTCTACGAGTTGAAGAGACTCAGCAGTGAGTTGATAAGATATGTGCATCCACAAGATCATTTAGCACTCAGACTCTGATTTCAGCATTTTGTTTAATTGATCTGTATATTGATTAGTCTACGAGTTGAAGACACTCAGCAGTGAGTTGATAAGCTCTGATTTCCACACACAGGCTCCGATTTCAAGTTTTTTATTTCGGACTTCATAAACGGATTCAGTCTTTTGTTCGATCGTGCTCCTGTTCCAGCTCATGTAAAACTTAACCTATGAGGCCTATAATACTACGAGTAACATAAGGTCTCGTGACGGGTTGCACTTTAATAAATAATCGCAACAGTGTTATAAACTGTGGGGACGTAATTTTAAGCTGGTTCGTATTGAAATGTTTACTAAGACAGCTCTGAACCCATGGTGGTAGTAATTAGAATTTATCTATTTTCGATAAAACTTATGATGACTTCTCTCGGTATGCCACAGCATACTGATTAAAGTAAATGAAGAAATAATACCAAACCTCTCCAAGGGCAAGTGATATCTTGTTTGTCCTGTGTACTCCGCCGTGAATGTGCCGCAGGTATAATGCCTGTAAAAGCCTGCATATCGGTTAGCTTCACAATCACTTTCCGTATAGACCTTCACCCACTTTGTTGCCTTTGTAAGACTTTTCTAAACACACTGACAGCCGACAATAACAGCCCAGTCAATTTACTCAGGACAATAGCTCAAGGCTTCCTTTACGCAACTGGCCTAGAGTCCTAAATTATATTATTTTGTGTCCTCTTTATAATTTCCCAATTATATTTATGGCAAATTAAATTACGCTATTTGTAATTTTCTTCCATTTTCCCATTCGTATGCTTATTTTAGTATATTTTTTGAAGTTAGAGAACGATTTTTATAATTATTTGTAATCGTAAATAAAGTTTTCGGACTCATACTGTTTTAAAGACATTTTCCGGTTGAATTGTTGGCATCCCTGCGAGACTTTGAGCTGAGTCATTACATTAAACCACTGAGTATTCATTCCATGTCTTTCTACGTCACTGAGCATTTAGATTCCTCAACAAATAAATTAAACTTATAATAAATGCCTTTGAACAGTTTATTTCAACAAATAATCGTCAAGAATTTGTAAGAAATATAATTTTAATCGTTTTTTTCATTTATCACTGCTGCTTTTCTAGTAGTTATACTCCCTAAACTGCTCTAACGTTTCATCCTTACCTTCATTTGGTCTTTGCTCTCTACTTATTGAATTTAATTGATAATTGTTATTTGCAATATTGCTATATTAGTGGGGAATATTAACTGTTTCCGAATGGTTGCTTAAAGATTATATATGACTTAATATAAAATATTATAATATAAAATATAAATATAATAAATATAAAATATAATATAATATAAAATTATATTATGACTTAAAGATTATTTATTGCACACACTTTTTGCCCCCCATATATAAGCAAATTTTTAGTGCACGTATAAAATTTATTTAAAAAAGTGTGAAGTTGAAAGAGCTGAGCACAAATTTAAATATTTCTCAAGACAGTCGAAATTTTGAAGCCACAGATTAGGATGACTTAGGATTTCCTCTGAACATTTCCTCCTGGACTAACCACAGGTGCAGTGGCGTACCTAGAACTTTTGCCGCCCGGGGCAATCTCCAGTTTGCCGCCCTTTCTATTATAAGTTAATCAAATAGTGGTTTTTATAAATTAATACACATAAATAAATTATTAAGTTATTTAATCAATATTAATTAATACACAGAGTAAATTTTTTAGACAAATTTGTATGTACTCGTAAACATATTTATATAATATCTACTCTTCTAGCTTTCATACTAGAAAAATCGTGTATAATGCTCTCAAAATTTATATTATTTGTAATTTCTTGTTCTATTGACAATATTGCAAGATTTTGTAGTCTTAATTGACTCATTGTAGAACGAAGATAATTTTTTATCAACTTCAATTTTGAGAAGCTTCTTTCGCTACTAGCGACACTGATTGAAATTGTTAAAATTATTAAACACCTGTGACAGGTGTCCTACCTGTACTGTGTTTAATATCTACTGAGCTAACATGGAAGAGTTGAGATGAGTCAGCTGTGAGAGGCCTTTATGGAATAATATCCTTTTAGTTTAAATGGGGTTATTTATTAAGTTTGAACCCGTTGCAGTTTTTTCATTGTTACATCCCCTAATTGTATGTGAATGTTAATTAGCTCTTGTGTTCAAGCCCAAATGATTTCAATAGATCCACAATGGTGGAGAAAGGCGATTGGGGATTTACTGGGCGCATGAAGTCGACCTTGGAGCAGTTTCAAAACAGTAATGTTTTGAAGACAAGGGCTGAGGGGTGACCTTGCAGCTCTTCCCTCACTCCCTTCTCTGCTCTTGCTTATTCATCCCATATTACACTTCTAATCCTATCGCTACCAGCTTTTCACTATCTTCTCTTCACTCATTCAGCAAATAGATATCTTTTCAATAATTCAATTTCCTGTTAGAATTATATAAACTGTTTAACTTTATACAAAAATACGGAAATCAGTAATTGTATTTATATATTTAAATTGAAAAATGTATTATTTCAATTGTGATTTTTGTTTCGGTGCTGTAGCTCCTGCCATTTTGTTAAATAGACTAAAAACCTAGATTCTTGAAAGGATTTAAGGGGCAGTAATGGTGAAAACATCCATTTGGATATCCATGTTGAGGTAGCGAAAGCAAGTTTTCGTAACCTCTCTCCTTCCTTCCTTTCCATTGTGCCGTCCATCCTCTCTGTTCTGTTGTGGACACATAGGTCATATCATTCGACGCATCATGATGGATTTGGAAATATTCACACTTGTTGTAGCTAATATTGTATAGTTTTGGTTGACTATAAAATTGTAGTCACCCAAAACTATAAAATGGTTTTATAGTAAACTATAAAACTATAGTCACCTTAAAACTATAAAACTATAAAATGGTTTTAGATCTTAGAGGAAGACACTTTATAATGATATTACCTAGTACAGTTCTGTACTCCGGTTTTGACTCGACCGGTTTCTAACCTCAACCATTACCAAGGGCAATCTGAGTGTCAGTCGACTCAAGAGTATATACACTTTAACAAGGACTAATATTTTTGGTTAATATTGAAAGAGTTCAAGACTAGTTTAGAATAATACCAGAAAACTCTCCAAACTAACAATTCAATCATTTTACTAAACAGAATTGAGAGACAGTTTCTATTTTGTTCAGTTCTTGTTCATAAATGTTAACATTACAATTAACTGCATTTTGTTAGATTCAGTAATAGGTCTGGAATAAAAGATATATGGGTTTTAGTTGTCAGGAGTAAGACAAAGTCAATGTGATAACGATGTATTAAAATAGTTTCACAATGTTGTCTATTAAGATCAAGTTATACACCTATAAAAATTAATAATCAACAATAACTCTTGATATAATATATGAATTAAATACCACAATAAACAATATATATTAATTAAAATGCTTTAAGGCCTTTCGTTACAACATCATCAGAGAGCTAAATGAAACAACCAAAAAATATAAGAACAAGTTAACCTGGTTGATTGAAGTCTTCAGGATTGCTGGCATCCCTGTCTGAATTTAATGTTCTTAATCTTGAAGAAGTCTTGATCTGCTTACTTATTCATTTTATTAATATTTCATCTAGTTTGTAAAGTCCCGGACTATTGTTCATTAAATTTCCATAGAAGTTCTTTAAAGAACTTCGTTAAAGTTAAAGTTCTTTAAAGAACTTCTATGGAAATTTAATGAACAATATGAAATATTAATAAAATAAATAAGTAAGCAGATCATGACTCCTTCAAGATTAAGAACATTAAATTCAGACAGGGATGCCAGTAATCTTGAAGACTTCAATCAACCAGGTTAACTTGTTATTATATTTTTTTGGTTGTTTCATTTAGCTCTCTGATGATGTTGTAACGAATGGTCTTAGAGCATTTTAATTAATATATATTGTTTATTGTGGTATTTAATTCATATACACCTATGTATATGATCAATCCACAATAACAAATGGGAAAACAAGACTAAGATCTTTCAACCGTAACAAGCGGTCTTCGTCAGAGTCAAAAACCCAAGATCTTAGTCTTGTTTTTCCATTTCTTATTGTGGTTTGATCATTGATTGTTATTTCACGTGTTTATGTGAAATCTTTTTACCTATGTATATGTGTCATAATTTCTTCAAAGAAGGTGGTATTGCTAAATAGAGATCACAATTCATAACAATGGTATACTTTCAATTTCAATATAATTTGAGCCTTAAATATTAATATTAATCATCAAGATAAGCCATTTCAACTGCTTTAGAAGATTTTAACATCTCTAATGGGTCCTATATAAATATTATTTGTTGCATGCTTATATGGCGTCATTTAGTATATACTTCCTGAATAGTAAAGAATTAAATTGTTAGAATATTCTGCCGGGAGCTGCAGTGTGAAATGTGAACGTGATCATTTTTCCGATGCTGTTGGCATTGAATGGTCTCTAAAGACATTCATTACAGCTTCCTGTTGGATGGCTTCTGCGGAAGGTCGGACGTGGTCTCTTTCTCTAGATCCCTTCATCTCAACCCCTAAAACTACCATCTAGTTCCCTGGTTTCCTTCAAATCAATATATTCGATATTTCAGTTTAAATCTTTAAATTAATATAATTATCATGTGGCTTTCATAATTATACTGCGAGAGAATAATAACCTGTTATCTCATTTCTTTATTATTCTCCTTGTTTTTGCGGGTTTCATTTATTGCATTTTTTATTAATAATTTTTGCATTATTATATCGCTATGTGATATAAACCTTAAAAGCGATATTTCGCACATTTGTGTTCCTGACATTTTACATACGTGTCTTGATGACTACCAACTTGTCATAACCATGACTATCAGGATGTGGGCCAGTTATTGAGGAGACCAAGTTGAAAGTTGTGAACACTGACTCTGCTTGGTATTAAATTAAAAAAAACGTATCCGGGATTACTTCCTTTCTATACAAACAGACATTTGACAATTTCAAATTTGTCGATATATTGATTTTTTTTTAAGTCAGTGATTTGAATTTTTTTTTTAGGGATTCTGAGTGAAGTGGATTTGAAAGTTTTGTTATGAGATTAGATTTCATGAAATTGCTTTTTATTTAGTGAATATGGGGGTCAGGCTAGCTCAGTGGTTACGTGCTCGCCTCTGAACTGATATGATAGTTCCGGGGTTCGATCCTTACCTGATCCTCGATTTATTCACGCGGGAGGTGAATAAATATGAGCGCGTCGTCCCTCGGAGAAGGACGTTAAACCTGTTTGATTCATATGCATGCACCCTGACCTTTCGGCCAATAACATGACATGAAGCAACCCAGATTGATGTTTTTTACGTGGTGCCCTTTAGCCACATCGGCAGTGCCAAACCTCCTTCAAACCAAATGGTAAGTCAGGTGCACAACGCACCACCGATGTGCCTAAGGTGGACCTCGCGGAGGCGGGCATCCATGACTGACATCAGGCAATAATACTAATATCACACATAATTCTATAATTAAATTAATTATTCCCACTATAACAACAACCCAACCAACCACAGGCATCAGGAGTACTTACGAAGGACGTTAAACCGTCGGTCCCGAGCCTGTACGATGTCAGGTACTCGTTAAAGATCCCTACTCTAAATACATTTGAGTTAGGTAAAATTTAGGACTCCCGCTGTATCCTAATGTTATTGTGTGGTATCACAAAGGGCCAATGCTTGGCCTACATGTGTTCCCTTGTGGAACTGCCACTGCAACCTAACCTAACCTAACCTAACCTATGTAGTGAATATTGTCTTAGTTTGCAATGCCTTTTCATTGCAGGTGTGTGCCCTTCTCAGCATCAAAGAGTCAGACTATCTAGGCCTACGCTACACGGGCAGCAAGGGTTCTGCATGGCTCAACCTTCGTAACCCAGTGGAGCGGCAGGTTCAGGGGTCTCAGCCCTTCAGGTTCCAGCTCAGAGTCAAGTTCTGGGTCCCACCTCATCTTGTTCTTCAGGATACTACTCGGTAAGTGTTAATTTCGCCAAAACTTTTTCGACACCGTGAATCGCCACCCTGTGTTTACATTTCAACAGTCTGCACTTTGTCAAATGATATCTATCTGTTGTTCATTTCCAGTTAGCCTTAAAAATATTTCTGTATGAAAAAGATAAAATCCTTGATTATATTAATCCCTTAAATTTTTAGTGATTTTATTTCTGTTATTAAACTACTGCAGATTTTAACAAATTTTTTACACCCTCAACAGGGGGTGACACTTTTCGAGATCCCTTGTGTTAAAATTCCTTTGAAGATATTGTTCTTCACTTTTTAATGAGGTCTTATGTAAGTTTATTGGAATGATTCAATAGAAAATCCTTTTGAATGTTGAATGTGATTTGTTGTTAATGTCGAGCATCTTCGTAAAAAATGCTTGAGCCAACATTAGAAAGAAATTATTTCTTTAATATTGGATCTTGTATAACAATTGCTACTTATTTAATAAACCATTTTTAAATTACTAGTTGTGCAATCCGTAATTGTGTGGTATTTACTCATTCTGAGGTAAAATGGATAAACAAACAAAAGTCTCCACACAAATGAAGTTTTATTCAACAGCAACAACGCGTTTCGAACACTTTGTGTTCATCATCAGGAAGACACCAGTCGCCACTGGACCAACCTGTCAGCACCACATCCTTGGTGTCTTTTTCATTATGAGCACAAAGTCTTTGAAACGCGTTTTTGTTGTTAAAAAAACACAAATAAAATTTCATTTGTGTGGAGACTTTTGTTTGTTTATCCATTTTACCTCAAAACAATTCTTAATCTTACTTAACTAGTATATGTTCACAATGCATAGAGGAGATAATTCTTCAGATGTGTTCGTATAAAGAGTGGAATATATTCTTCAAGTGGATGTTTTGAGTTTATTGTTGACTAAATGTTAGTGAAGACTATAGTTCAGTAGATTCCTTTTTTAAACTTATGATGCATACTGGTGTTTGGTCTTTTACTAATAAATTACCATGAAAAAGTAAACCATTTGTAAGACTGAGCTTGCAGATCACTTGTTATATTCAATAACTTTTAAATTTGAATATGAAACCTTTCTAATTAGCGAGAACACTTTTCTATATGCCTGCTAACAAACAGCTATGGTCAATAGCATTAACACAATAATAAATCTATGTGGATACGTGTTTGTTTTTTCGTGTTATTCTCCTTTGACATTAGGCTATATTCACGAGGGAATAAAGGCATAATTATCTTGATTATAGCCAAGTGCACATTGACACCAGCACAAACAAGTTAACGACACGAAAAGTCTGGGTGTACCACGAGTGCGTCACAGTCTGTCATTTCTAGCCATTACCTCCGTATTTAATTCAAATGCTTAGACAATCTTGTAAGACTTTGACCCACTATTTAGTTCATTCGTTTGGTCTAATACCCTAGAATTACATCTCCTTCTCTCTCTCTCTCTCTCTCTCTCTCTCTCTCTCTCTCTCTCTCTCTGTGTGTCTATATATACGAGTATATATATTCGTAAATTTTGGTAGCAGTCCTTCCTTGACACACACACATTATTGAAAATGACACCAAATTTAGCTGATACCTGTTTCTTAACAAGTTTCTCAATTTTTCTAAATAACACTCTCGTTATTTCGTCTACACAATAAAGTACATCTCCTATGGTCGACATGTTTCCAATGATCAACATTCATCATCAGGACGTGAATAAGATCTAAGGTGAATTATCTGGTTTATTATATATACATGGAGAAGGTAGAAGGGGCTGTTTTCCATAAAGTTTAAGAAATGGTGGGCGTTAATCCTATGGGGTGAGTGGCCTCTCGGCCTGAGTCGCTACCTGCAAGGGTTTCTGGATGTCTGGATGCCCTTGATGTGAACTAAAGAGCTTCAAAATACGGCTACTGTTTACAACCTGAATATTTACTCGACCAGCACTCAAAGGGACTACTCTACCCGATGACAATGAATGTCGAAAAATCGTTCTGAGTCTTTTTTGTGTGTGTTTTTATTTGTTTTTCTCTTTCCTATGTGAACTATATATATATATATATATATATATAAAGATTTCACATAAACACATGAATTAACATCTAAACTAGCATAATTAGATAACATCTAACGTGAAATAACAATAAACATCTGGTGTTTCAGTTGGGTTTTTGACTCTGACGAAGACCGCTTGTTACGGTTGAAAGATCTTAGTCTTGTTTTCCCATTTCTTATTGTGGTTTGATCATTGATTGTTGTTTCACGTGTTTATGTGAAATCTTTATATATATATATATATATATATATATACATAAATATATATCAATGATCAAACCACAATAAGAAATGGGAAAACAAAAGACTTTCAACCGTAACAAGCGGTCTTCGTCAGAGTCAAAAACCCAACTGATCTTAGATCTTAGTCTTGTTTTCCCATTTCTTATTGTGGTTTGATCATATATATATATATCAATGATCAAACCACAATAAGAAATGGGAAAACAAGACTAAGATCTTTCAACCGTAACAAGCTGTCTTCGTCAGAGTCAAAAACCTGAGCGAGTTACGGTTGAAAGATCTTAGTCTTGTTTTCCCATTTCTTATTGTGGTTTGATCATTGATTGTTATTTCACGTGTTTATGTGAATCTTTTTAAATATATATATATGTTGGTGTGTGTGTGTGTGTGAATTATGCTAAAATATTTCTCTTCAAAAATAACGGGATTTATCTAATCAAGAGAAATATTATCATATTATCATCTGAGTTACACACAGTAATTTTTCAAATATCGACTATTTTTTTCTTTAATTGGAGGATAAATTAAACCATTATATTTGATGTAGAGCCGTTTTGGTTGTTAGTAGTTCAAAATGACTTTAATTGGCGGGACAGTTTGATATTGAGCCATTTATATTTAATATTTACCTTTAAAAGTGATTATACCATTAAAAGTGAATTTCTTTAAGAATACGTATTGATTCATATTGAACTGGTTATATGATTTGAAGTAATTAAATTGGCTGTGTGGAACGTAATGAAGTACTATTAAGGAAGGGGAAGGAGGTCAAGATCAATCATTATTCAGTATGTACTAATGAGGAAGGAGAAGGGGGGAGGGGTATAGAAAAAATATTACTCAGTATGTACTATCTAATTTTTTGTAAACACTACATTTAGTTTTATTCTTTTTAACTGGAAATATATATATATATATATATATATATATATATTGTAAAGAGGAAAACGATCCAAAAGGACAACAAACGTTTCACGATGAATGACAAAGATAGAACTAAGGAACAAACACACTTACTGTCTCTACCGTCTTACCGTCATCAGGAGAGTTGAGATAGGGACACCAAGCGCACTTGTGAAGCGACGGTTGGAGGTCTCTCTCTCTCTCTCTCTCTCTCTCTATATATATATATATATATATATATATATACACTTTTCACGATGAATCACAAACACAGAACTAAGGAACAAACACACTTACTGTCTCTAATTTTAGCATTTCTTTTAGCACTGTTATAGTATTGGTCTACAAGTTACAACTTATCTGTCAAGTTTTGATCTGTGTATGTTCTTCATTTAGACGTATTAAATGTAAATTATTTGCAAATCTTTATGTCTCATTATAAATGAATTAACTGTTAGTTTATATTAATTTATTGCTACTTCATTAAAAACGACATTGAAACTTGCTTGCTTAGTTAAATATACAGTGATTCACTAAATGAAGGTTAGTAATTTTAAGAGTTTAAAATAGAAATCTAATTAGTTGAAAAACCTCGACACTACTAAAAATAGTGCAAGTCGAATGGTATCAGGAAGATACCGACCGGCCTGGAGGACAAGGCTGTCCGCTTGGAGCCTGCCGCTTGTTCACGTCTTACGTAAGCTATTGCCAAACTGGTAGGCGAGATTCAACAAAAACTTAGAGTTTCTGAGTTTATTATTGTAATTAATTAATAAATAACTGTTACAAATCGACATCTAGCATTTGAGGGTAGTGGAGAAACCCTGTCGCTGTAAAGATAATGGAAAACGTGATCTTCCTTGCCTCGCTTTGTCCTCCCCTCCACCTTCTTGAATTGTTCCACTTTCTGCGTGGATAGTTCAAAAAATGTCAACGATTTAGCGTATTCTATTAGTTTTGCTTTTAATTTTCTTTTATCTCTTGTTAAATTCTTTTATCTTCTTTTGAATCCACTCTGTCCCTTTCCATTAAATTTTGATTTTCATTCATCTTTATTACGGCTTGCAAAATTAAAACTAAGACTAAGTACATTTGATTTGAAAACCTGTCTTCAAAGCACACACGTACGCTTTATTACCATCATTTGAAACTATTCTAACATAACATTAAATTTGCGTCTAATTTCCCATCCAACTATGTCACTAATGCAAATTTGGAATACGTTTCTATTATTTTTTAAAAAAAAAATCTGGAGTGGCCTACACTCTACTTTACTATAAGTAACTCAATGTCAAATTTCTTGAGTATATAAAACATAACGTATCATTTAAGCATAACATAAATATCTAAATGGGATATAATTATTAGCATTGCATTCGTGAGGTAGTACAGATAGTGATTGAAGGACATATCAATTTATAAGCTTATTTTTGTACATCACAAATAATTTATTATTTGCAAATAATTTCATTAGTATAACTACAGCAGTAATATCATTTTTGAAAAACCAATGTGAACATTTCTTGAAACGAAATATTATCCTACAAGAGAACATGGCTATTGTTCAAATAGCCAGTAGATTTCTTACATCGTTTACTTAACATCCTTCTACATTGAATATTAATGTAAAATTTTCAAATTTAAAACAGTAAAATACCCTTTTTTCTCTGAAAAACATCTTAAACAGCGAAGAAAATGTTGTTTTAAGGTGATTTGTTAATTAAAGATGTACGATAATTACAGTTATTAATCTCTAAACGAAAGATTTATATTTTGAATTATCTTTTACATTTTTGGTTTTTAACAGAATTATTATACTGGGAATTTTATGGCTTCTTAGTATTTAATAAGATCATTTTCCTTCCCCTTTGTCAAATAACATATATACGATTTTTTTTTTAATGAGTGTTATCATTTACCTGCACAATAATATTCCTCTTACATCTCTTATAAGTAAATAATATACTTTCATTTTTCCATTAGAAACATCAATTTTATCTCAGTGGATTCGCTCAAAAAATTTCTAAGTCAATGTAAACAATGTAAAAAAATACAAAAAATTCGACAAGTATAGCAGGTGATCTCTTAGTCTAGGATAAACAAAGAGTTTTTATATCGTTATTGCTCTTTTCCGTAATTGAAACTTCATGATTTTTTTTTTATGAATTGCTAATTTGTCGTTCCATTTTTGGTCAAATTTTCATAATTTTTTAACGAGCCGTTTAGCGTCAAAAAAACATTTTCTGAAAACACAAATCGTACTCTAACGCCCCTTTAGCGAATGTAATTTTAGAAAAAAATATCTCAACTCATTGTCCATATAATGTTCTATTTATAGGCATAGTTTCATTCTTGTCCGTCAAACAGTATGGCTTGTATCGCTCTCACAAGGTTTGAGATTGATTTATAAGTCAAAATTTGTACATTTTATTGAAAAAAAAATATTTCCTGTTGTTTTAAAATTCTGAATATATTTTTCGTTTGTTCCATTTGTAACCTCAAAGATAATGTCAAAATCTCAAAACTCTAGGGTTATCAGTTTAGGAGAAATAAATGTTTTAAAAAAAACGGTTTTTGGCAAAAAAAGTGACTTTCCCATCATGCATAATTCTTCCCAAACAATAGGGATCTTCGTCTAAATGGGGCCCATTTTTGTGTAAAATATCAACTTGATCCATCAAAGATTCTGGACCGTAGCGTGGTAACAAGCAATGCTAACACACTCACCCACCCACCCACACACACACAGACATCATCGTAAAAACTTCATAAAACGACTTCTGGGACCTCAAAACATGTAATTCCGTCAAAATCTCGAGATCGAATTTTTTTACGATCACTATACTTTACTTATAGTAAAGTAAAAATTAATAGCAAAATATTAGATTTTTTTAATGAAATGATTTGTAAGAAAGTTTGCCAGCTACTATTGTGGCAAGCAAGATCCGGTTTTTTGTTTTTTTTTTTTTTAAAAAAAATTTGAGTTTAACAAAGTTTTAGCCATTGAAAGAAATTATATACTATTATTTTTAATTATGTACAATTTTGTTTTTCATATTAACTAATGTATTATTTTCGTTATTTCTTTGTATTTTATTATTTATTGAATATCATTTTAAGCTTAACTTGATCGTATTTTATACATTTATTGGGTTTATGACAAAACTCCAGGTCTGGTGAGAACATAGTAGTCATATTTGGACCACGTTTGGAGGAAGATCCTCAGTTGTTGTTGAGGAGTTAGTATCTTTGACAGTTAGCACTTTTTATTGTTAACCTCATTTTTCTAACCACTTCTAACCTGTTTTGACTTTATATGTGTTCCTAAGCCTTTCGGCCATATAACCACCAAAAAATCAAATCAGGCCGACTAGTTTAACGTGCTGCCCTTTAGCCACTTTAGGTTACTCCAAAGCGCCCGAGGTGACCACGCGGAGGCCACCTCTAACCACCTCATTTTCAAAAAAAAAAAAAAAATTATTGAATAATTATATTAGGTAAAGATACTAGGTTTTAAGAGTTCAAGGAAAATATCCTTGAGAGATAGATGTAGTCAACAATGTCTACGGCAGATATCATATTTTAAATATCTAAAAATAAAACACGACTATTATCTTTAGATGATTAATTCAGTAAAAAATATTTCACTGTTTTAATCAAAACTGTTACATTTAATATTTCATTTGTGAAGGAGACGAATAAGTTGATTTAACAACAGTCAGGATAAAATCTGATTCTGAAGTTATATGCAATCAACTTTAGTCTAAGTAAACGTATTATCAAACTCGGTGGCGGCCAGTTTAATGTGAGTGCATCCATTTTGTCTGTTTTAACATTTTTATAATGATAGATGTAATTCGCCCGTATCATATAGGTGTTAACATTTTCCAATATTTTCTCAGTTTTTCGTATCATATAGGTGTTAACATTTTCCAATATTTTCTCAGTTCTTCGTATCATATAGGTATTAAAATTTTTCCAATATTTTCTCAGTTTTTCGTATCATATATATGTTTAATTTTCAGATATTTTCTCAGTTTTTCGTTTCACTCAAAAACTTTTTCAATTTATGCCTCATGATCACTATTAAAGTACAAATTTATAGTGGTGTGGAAGCTGAATTCAATAGGGAACTCCTTTGCAACGTGTTGCAAAGTGAAAAATAGCTCTCAATATCAATTGTAAATTCATTAGTTTATTCTACTCGTTAGACTATTTTAAAATATTATTTACTTAACCTGTTTTATATTCCTTCTCAAATTAGATGTTTATATTTTTAGCTAGTCTCATTTGGTCATTAGTCTGTTTGATCGCCTTTTAACTACTGTCCTAGGTGTTGTAACCTAGGCCGATTAGAGGGTGCGGTGTTGTTTTGTTAATTTTTTGAACAGTCTCAGCGATGAGTGGAAGTTTAAAATCCTTCACTATGCCCACAATAGTATTTTCTCTACTTTTTGTAGTAGTAATTCCTTTCTATATAACCAACTGAGTTGGGTTTTTGACTCTGACGAAGACCGCTTGTTACGGTTGAAAGATCTTAGTCTTGTTTTCCCATTTCTTGTTGTGGTTTGAATATATATATATACTTTTTTTCGTTGGAAATACCATCCAAAACGGACGAATATAGTTCAATATAAACAAAGAAACATAGAGAAATCAAAAGAACACACTTACAGTCTCTAATTTTCGGTTTGAACCGTCTTCAGGAGAGATAAGAGAGGGAAACCAAGCGCACTGGTTCAGAGACGGTTGGAGACCCAACGTCTCCAACCGTCTCTGAACCAGTGCGCTTGGTTTCCCTCTCTTATCTCTCCTGAAGACGGTTCAAACCGAAAATTAGAGACTTTAAGTGTGTTCTTTTGATTTCTCTATGTTTCTTTGTTTATATTGAACTATATATATATATATACACTTTTTTGTTGGAAATACGATCCAAAACGGACAAATATAGTTCAATATAGATAAGGAAAGATCTCTCCTGAAGACGATTCAGAGACCAAGCACGTTGTAGACGCAACGGTAAGTAACAATATACTAGCAAGTATATATATATATATTTGATCAAACCACAATAAGAAATGGGAAAACAAGACTAAGATCTTTCAAGACCGTAACAAGCGGTCTTCGTCAGAGTCAAAAACCCAACTGAAACACTAGATGCAGAAAACATTGAGAATCTCAACCCCTCACCAGATGTTTTCCAATTTCTTATTGTGGCTTGATCATTGATTGTTATTTCACGTGTTTATGTGAAATCTTTTGTATATATATATATATAACTTTAAATTACACAAAGCACGACACAGAAAAAAGAATTAAAAGAACACTTACAGAATTCAATATTTCGAACTGTTGTTCATCATCAGGAGTAGACTAGAAGAGAGGACGAAGTGAGAGAGATCTCCCCACGTCGATGAACGGAGTGCGAATCATATATATATTATTTTTATTATTATTATTAACAGGAAAACTATCTACAAGGGCAACAGATGTTTCATAGTAAACTATAGACACAGTGTAAAGTTACGAACACAGTAACTTATACTTACGTATACGTTAACTAACGTATAATATCACTACGTGATGTGAATGACGTTTATTTCTTCGAAGTAATGTAGGATATAGCCTAACATGTAAAGTGCTTGTCTTTAGGTAGTACAGATTGGAATCTTGGCTACAACCCTAGATTTGTCATAATGGTCCTATGCATGCACGCTTTCGGGAACTGACCAGTAGTAGTATGATATCCCGAATTTAAAAAAAAAATTGAATAGGAGAAAATATAAGGCTTCTAATGTATAAACAGTCGACAATGTGGCCCGCCCACAACTGAAATGAGTGCCAAATAACAAACGGGTCTTAGAGCCCCTATAACGGTACAAAGGTGTAAGCCTTTTCAAGTTGTTTATTAGACTGTAATACAATAGTAATTAGATATCCATGGTCAACATGCTGGTATTCAACGCTGCCATGACAAAGAAAATCTGGAGTGATACGCACTCAACTTTACTATAAGTAAACATAAAATTAAACTTTGTTAACATATTGTTTGGCACATGTGTAATTGAATGGCCTGACCCTCCACTGGGTCTACAGTTAAGGACTACCACAGGAGTCGTTAGGATTCGATTGTCCCCCTCCAAAGAGGGAAAGTTCCCGTTACCCCGGGAGCAGGGGTTACAATGATAACATTTGACCCATCTAGGCCCCACTGTGGGCAGTGTTGGAATAATGAACGTATAAAAAGAGAGATTAATTGGTCTCCAAAGCCACCTGGCCCAATAGAATAAATGTAGAGGAGATCTAGTCTTGCTCTGTTATAGGAAAAATTGCTCGAAGGAGGGTTTCATTCATACCCACCCTGAGTTCTGGATCATGTGTAATAAATATAATCAGTTAATTTGTTTTAATGTTTTGTTGAAGCTTGAAATCATATAGAGAAGCTGGCACGTTATTGCTATAGTGGACGTCGCTTTATGTAATCGCGGATAACTGATGGCAAACTATCAAACTATCATCTTGTTCGCCTCCTATCAAATGCTCTGTGAGGTGCATTGTGATTCGAAACATATGGTCCAAACTATTCATATTTTATCGTTCATTTTTTTTTAATTTGATCTCCTATTGATGCGTTTCGATTTTACACCAAAATCTTTAGTTGTAATTCCCTTACAACTCTTCAGGCTCATTGGACTGAAAATTACCTTTTTCTTTAAATTAAAAATTAAAAAATTTCTAAGTGGGAGGCGTTTAATAACTTTTCATTTCAATAACTTTTTAATAGAGGTAGGGAAGGTCACAGCCGATTCATTTGCTACCATTGTCTTTATCATAGTAATAAACATTTTGTAGAGACAAAACTGTTGATTTGAAGTAAGACTCTATCTTCTACCAAAGGATTTTTGTTATTCTTATATCAGAACTACCCTTCGATGGTAACAACTAAACACCAAATAAAGGTGATTGTAACACGCTTCCCTGAACACAGCGTTTAGTGGTTGTTTCAACACTCTTAACTATAGAGTGTTGCAATTTTGAAATTATAGAAATAATTTCCGATTTTTCATTAACTGAATAGCATATTGAGATAAAATGTAAACATTGACGTATGATTGCTTTAACATATAGTGTAACTTTATGGACACTATACAAGAAACACACTTTTACGAGTTATGATGAAAACTCAAAAAAACTTGATCTGAATACTTTCTTGTTGAAATCACATCTATTGAAGGGAGGGTTGCTTTAATTTTACGATTTCAGCAAAAATCGCTAAATCGAATTTTTCAGTGACCACTTTGATTTACTTTTAGTAAATTAATAATACGAATACATGTTTATAGTTATCAATTTTCAAATTTGTTAAGCTCTCTTTAGGTTTTAGGATTCGTGGGGCGATCAATAAGGGATGAAAGTGGAACACGAATTTGTGTAAGTTATAAAAATATAATGAATGCTATTCATTGAAAGATTGATTTTCATGTTTTAATTTCGTAGATATAATGATTTTACTTGAGTCATTTATCTGCTTGCATAGCTTTAATATTCCTGCTGGTCTTAATTATTGTAAAATTAAATTTAGGCAGTAAATTACACAGTTATTTGAATTGCCATTGATTTTGCCTTGTCCATTGCTTATTATATGGCTTTGTTGTGTCTGAGGAATTGTCGAGTTGATGCTTGAGATGTGGAGAGTGGATGACGGATAGGCAAGTTGGTCCAGGGAATGTAGGCAGGGAAAGCGTGTCAGGCTCGGAGGGGGCCATTGTGTGTTTGTAACAAGAGCGCTGTGGGACCTACTCTCCATCTGTGCACGTGCACTCTCTGAATTTGACTTCTCAACGTCCAATCATATTTCAAACTTGCACTAAAGCACCTTTAACTTACTTTACATGCAACTTCACTATTGCATCGTCAAGTTATTTTTATATTTATACTCTTGCAAGTGTGTCGCAGTCCTTAGGAAGAAATTTCTTTAATAACTATCGCCTTTTAGCTGCAATAATATAGGTATTGAACTAAATTTTTCATTAAAAAAAATAATTTATCCGAAAAATGCTTCTAAGGTCATCTTTTTTGACGTATGAATACCAAATACAATTTCTGTTATCATATGAGAATGAAGGTTGTATTTCTGCGACTTTAGAACTTTTAAACAAATGTATTCATTGTATTCACTATTCTGCTTAGTAATGATTTAGAGTGTTTAAATTCAAGTTGTGCGTAACTACGGTGTAATATACGCATTATGATGAAATCTAAACTGGTTTTTTTATATTTTTAACTTTTCTCAAACACACATATCTGATTTTGAACCAAATGCTTTTATTCATAGTTCGTTGCTTAAGTTATTCATTAGTTAACTTATCAGCTGGATGCGGTTAAAATACCATAATTTCGGTAATTCTTTCTCATTTAATTCAAAGTGGTAATTACAATCACTACTTACTGTTAATTTAATGTTTCACTTATGAATGAATATGATAGGTAAATATTTAATGTAAAGGAATTAAATATCACTGAATAATATTACCTCACCACTCTATAATGAAAGACAGACCGCTCTCGGAGGTGCAGGAATAGTACAGGAGGTAAAATTATGAAATACTCTCCTTGTATAAAAGTCATCTTTATTGTTTTTGTTCCTAGCAAACGATCAAAGTAACATTCCATTACGAGCAATAAATCTGAAACATATTCCCTTGAAGTAGGCTCGTGTCTCCTGAAATTTCAAACTTAACATTTAGGAAAGTAACCGAACCACTTAAGTTACGCAGTAAAATAAAGTTTGGTTTGTTTTTACATTGAAATAGGTGGCTCAAAGAAATAGCCTCTCTTAATATAACAGTTGTAAATTCAAGTAAAGGAGTTCCTATCATATATATATATATATATATATATTGGTATAAATAGGCAGCAGATCCTCTTTTAAACAAGTATCATTAAAATTAACCGCAGTCTCGGCATTCACAATCTTAAGACTGAGAGATTCGATCCTACGAACTAACCTCCTGTTAACAGGGTTCAACTGGAAAAGGAGTTTGGCCAAGTGACATGTTAAATTAAAATCCATGACTCATGCTTAGTCATTGCTATAAATAGATTAAAAGGATAGTACAGGTTAATATAAAGAGAAGGTCAAAGGTCAATAATGAACAAGAAACAAGCGGTTAGAGTAAACGAGTTGAAAGGTCAACGGTATACTGGACTAATAGAGAATAAATAGATTAAGAATATTACGAATATATATATGAGTTAAAAATTCAAGAAGAGTAACACACAGAGTAAGCAAACACACTTACTGACTCAAATTTTCGGGTAATCCGTCTTCAGGAGAAAAAGGGAGACCAAGCACGTTGTAGACGCCCGAAAATTTGAGTCTGTAAGTGTGTTTCCTTACTTTGTGTGTTACTCTTCTTGAATTTTGAACTCGTATTGTGTACAGTTTGGATCGTGTTTCGTTTTATTAAGTGAAATATATATATATATATATATAAATATATATATATATATATAAGTTCACACAGGAATGAGAAAAACAAATAAAGACATACTCAAAAAAGATTCACAACGATATTTCGACAGTCGTCGAAATCTTTATATATATATATATATAAAGATTTCACATAAACACGTCAAATAATCAATGATCAAACCATAATAAAAATGGGAAAAAAAAAATTTTCAAAAAAACTTTTGCAATAAAAACTAACGATTTTTAAACAAAAAAAGAAATA